>JAJQKJ010000633.1:0-241782 GCA_029574335.1 Rana kukunoris
ACAAGACTTGGAAACGTTGGAAGCAGAACTATGCAAATTATGAAAATTGCTATCATTTGGTAACCAGCCCACTCAGGATATGATTACAGGACAGCAACCATTCTGGTTGAGGGAACCAAAATCCTGGAGAGATGTAACATCCCAAGATGCTGTGCTATGCTGATGGGCATAATATATGCTCTGAATCTCTGCTATCCCAAGGAACTTAAATACACGTTTGACGTTTTTCAGAAAACTGTTTCTTGAACTTGATGGACTAAAAGCCTCTTCTAAAGTAATGAGTCTGAAGAATAGTATTTTCTGAAGAACCTATGCATTCCACAACATTGTCATTGTTCTCTGATGGCATTTTGTATTGTAAATTGTTTTTTTACAGTAATTTATTTTATTTTTTTTTCAACTTAGACGTGCAGTCGCTGTAGATCTGAGGGGAAGCTCAGAAACAAGGGGATCTCTGCTTATTTTATCATCCAATCATGTACAGTACAAGCACAAATGTGTTTTTTCACTTGCACATGATTGGATAATAAGCAGAGCTTAACCTTATTTCAGAACTTTCCCTCAGTTCTAGAGCAATTGCACTTGACGTGCAAAGTTGATTTGCCTTTAGTAAATTAAACCCATAATCTGATTTTGTCGCCTTTCCTTGGAGTCGGAGGGACGTTTTTCCTCTTCCCCTCCAACCTAAGGCCACTATTGTGGTATTCCTATTTATCTGTTTTTATTTTTTTTGTTTGATGCTCTTCCCCCTTATCAGCTCCCTCTTCTCTCTTCATACTTGCCCCAAGGCTGCTTGCACACTGAGGCGGTGTCGGCAGTAAAGCGCCCGCTATTTTAATTTTTTTGCCGTAGTTTTGGTGGTGCTATTCGGCTGCTAGCGGGGTGCTTTTAACAACCACTAGCAGGCAGAAAAGGGTTTAAAACTGCCAGCATAGCGCCTCAGGCTTTCACACTGGAGTGAAAGGAGAGGCTCTATCAGGGCGTTTGCAGGCGCTCTTTTTAGCGCTGTAGCGCATGCAAAGCGCCTCAGTGAAAACGTATGTCTTGCATGTATGTATATGATGTTGGCTCCATACATTTCCCTTTGATATGTATAATAGTATTATTTTTCCATCCTGCTTTGTAAAATCCAAATATTGCTTTATTATGACTTGCCTTGTTGCCTTTTTATGGACATTTTGTTGATAATATCATTTTATTGTTTGTTTTATACTGATACAACAAAATACAAGATAAAAAAAATGTACTTTTGAGGCCAGTTTCACACCAGAATGCATTGCAGAAAACCCACATTCCATTTGCATTTGCCACACCATGTTCAAGAATGCACTGCAGCTGTGTTCTGCAGTGGGTGTCAATATTAAGCTAATGACACCCCAAATGCAGATTCACAAATGCAGTGTGTTTGCTCGCACTCTCTCATGGTACAGAAGGTATAATTTGATCCATTTGCAATGAGTTTTCCAATTGCAGATACACTACTTTAAGTGCCGGTGCAATTTCAGCCCATCCAAAAATGAATGGGCTGATATCGCAACAAAAAACAGAACTGCATGTGAACATACAATGCAACCTGCAATTTCTGGTGTGAGACGGTCCTAAGTTTATATTTGGCACTGGTTGTTTAGATATCTAAGGTCCTGATACAGGTACAATCTTTATGTTTGAAACATTTTTTCTATTTATGTTAACTTTAATAATTTATGAAAATAAAAAATAAATTAATTGTTTAACAATTGTGTTGTTGAATGAATGATTTTTTTTTTAAAAGTTATACATAAAAACAAAGCTAAACACTAATGACAGAAAATGACTTTGGACCAACTTGATATTAGCTGTTTATTAAGCTAAAAAAAGTGTGCTCATAATTTGTAGCAATTAAGTACATGTGATTAGAAAATAAAGATTATTGTGGAAACTGGAAAAACGAATTGAACGCAACTAATATTGTTGTAGTACTCAAACTAAAAATATGTGTTATAAATGCCAGTAAATTAAGTAGGTGGTAAATAATAAAGCATTTATATCTAGCAAAAAGCTAATTAAAGAGATATAAAACACAAAGAACCATCAATCAACAGAATGTAGGTTGTTCTCCACTTGATTTTACCTACATTGTCATAACTTAAAAAAGCTTGATGCAAACGGTTGCGTTAATTTTTTTAGTTGAGTCAAGGCATTATTTTTTAGAGTGTAGATAAAGAAAGATAGATAAAGATAGAAAGAAAGAAGGGAAGGAAGGAAGATAGATAGATAGGAAGGAAGATAGATAAAGAAAGAAAGATAGAAAGAAAGAAGGGAAGGAAGGAAAGAAGATCGATAGATATAGATAGATAGGAAGGAAGGAAGATGGATAAAGAAAGAAAGATAGATAAATATAGAAAGAAAGGAAGATAGATAGATAAAGATAGAAAGCAAGAGGGGAAGGAAGATAGATAAAGATAGATATATAGATAGATAAAGATAGATATATAGATAAAGAAAGATATATAAAGATAGAAGGGAAGGAAGGAAGATAGACAAAGAAAGAAAGATAGAAAGAAAGAATGGAAGGAAGGAAGATAGATAAAGGAATAAAGATAGATAAATATAGAAAGAAGGGAAGGAAAGAAGATAGATAGAAAGGAAGGAAGATATATAAAGAAAGAAAGATAGCTAAATATATAAAGAAAGGAAGGGAGATAAGATAAAGAAAGATAGATACAGATAGAAAGGAAGGAAGGAAGATAGACAAAGAAAGAAAGATAGATAAAAATAGAAAGAAGAAGGGAAGGGAAATAGATAGATAGATAGATAGATAGATAGATAGATAGATAGATAGATAGATAGATAGATAGATAGATAGATAGATAGATAGATAGATAGATCAAGATGGAAAGAAGGGAAGGAAGGAAGATAGATAAAGAAAGAGAGATAAAGATAGAAAGAAAGAAGAGAAGGAAGATAGATAAAGAAATAAAGATAGATAAATATAGAAAGAAGGGAAGGAAGGAAGATAGATAGAAAGGAAGGAAGATTTATATAGAAAGAAAGACAGAAAAGATAGAAAGAAGGGAAGGAAGGAAGATAGATAAAGAAAGAAAGATAGATAAAGATAGAAAGAAAGAAAGAAAGAATGGAAGGGAGATAGAGAAAGATAGAAAGACAGAAAGAAAGAAAGGAAGGAAGAAGGAAGGAAGATAGATAAAGATAGAACAAAGAGAATGAAGGAAGATAGATAGATATAGATAGATAGATAAATAAAGATAGATAGATAGAAATGAAGAAGATAGATAAAGATAGACAATGTGGTGTGTCTATAGAGGGCGCTGGAGCACTGCCCCCTCTGGCTGAGCCATGACAATGGGCACAGTGGTGACAATGGGCACAGTGGCGACAATTAAAGAGCACAGTGGCATCAATGGGCACAGTGGCGACAAAGGGCACAGTGGCGACAATTGATGGGCACAGTGGCTGTGTTTGATGGCATGGCACAGTGACTGCGTTTGATAACATGGCACAGTGGTGACAATTGATGGCACAGTGGCTACGTTTGTTGGCATGGCACAGTGGTGACAATTGATAGCACAATGGCTGCGTTTGATGGCATGGCACAGTGGTGACAATTGATGGCACAGTGGCTGCTTTGATGGCATGGTACAGTGACTGCATTTGATGGCATGGCACAGTGATGACAATTGATGGCACAGTGGTTGTGTTTGATGGCATGGCACAGTGATGACAATTGATAGCACAGTGGCTGCGTTTGATGGCATGGCACAGTGGTGACAATTTATGGCACAGTGGTTGTGTTTGATGGCATGGAACAGTGACTGCGTTTGATGGCATGGCACAGTGGTGACAATTGATGGCACAGTGGCTGCGTTTGATGGCATGGCACAATGGCTGCATTTGATGGCATTAGACAGTGGTGACAGTTGATGGCATAGTGGCTGCGTTTGATGGCATTGCACAGTGGCTGTGTTTGATGGCATGGCACAGTGGCTGCGTTTGATGGCATGGCACAGTGGCTGCAGTTGATGGGCACAGTGGGCTGCAATTGATTTTTTTTTGTTTTTGCCCCCCCAAAAATGTTGAGCACCAGCCGCCACTGTAGATAGCTAGATAGATAATAGGGAGAGAGAA
This sequence comes from Rana kukunoris, assembly GCA_029574335.1. NCBI lineage: Eukaryota > Metazoa > Chordata > Amphibia > Anura > Ranidae > Rana > Rana kukunoris. The sequence continues at coordinate 4,126 of JAJQKJ010000633.1, forward strand.
AGAAAGATGAAGAGAAAGGTGAAGAGAGAGAGAGAGAGAGAAGGAAATGAAGGGCACCCCTGCATCAGTGTACAGTACTCACTCAGAGGCAGGAGGGACTGACTGGATGGATGGATATCAGACTCCATCTTTCCTTTCTGTTGGTGGTGTACACCTCTGGGGAGACGTGACATGCGGCCCGCTGGCCGCCGAGGGCCATTCGCGGGCCGCCCGCCGAGGGCCATTCGCGGGCCGCACCGGCCCACCGGGCATTTTCCCGGTATGCCCTATGGCCAGTCCGGGCCTGTCCCTGTCTCTTGAAGAGCGATACTGTATATAATAAATCGCTGAACATACCTGTCTGTGAGGACAATGTGTGTTTCCGATTGCTAAAAATACAAGTTTCCTTCTGCTTAGCCCAAAGGGGGAGGTGGTAACTAAAGGGTTAATTGTTTACTTAACATAGCCCAGTGACAATCGCTCTCAGGCTGCTGGACCTAAATTGTGGTCCCGCAAGCTAGAAAATCTTTGTACTGGGTTCCAGCTGAGAGTGGCATTGTTACACAAGTAGAAAAGAAAGGAGGGCGCACCGACCTTGTGCATTACCACTTATTTTTTTTTAAATTAAAACAGAATAAAAAGCAATGGTCCTACTCACAAAGGAATATTAAGTAAGCGCCTTTCAGACAGCTGGACTGGACCTCACGGAAACTGCCAGTGGAACTTCAGACATCTGAACGGCTAACACGTTTCTGGGGCGTACCCCTTTCTTCAAAGCCTAGATTGTCCGTGATACCTCTCCTGCTACGTGTTCTCCTTAAATTAGGTGTATGTGTGTATGTGTGCACATGTATAAGAGCGTCACCCAAAGCTACTGGCCAATGACTATCAGGCCCCACCCCTCTATTAGGACCCCACCCATAGGTGCCCTCTTATCTAGTTGGCGCTACTTGGTAAGAAAGGGAATTGTCTATCAGGTAGTACCAATGCCACCCACAAGGGACCGGCTAGTGGAATGGCCAACCCTTAGCTGCCAAAAGTATGACCTGGTAGCTCTCATGTGGTGAAACAAAGAAGGGATCGATCCTTATACCTCCAGTGTCCAACCACTAGATCTAGGTCACAAGTGACAGCGTGGTGTGAGACCTGCACCCTCAGTGGAGCACTAAATGAGGGACATATTTGCCAGAGCAGAGACTCTAAAGATGGTTTAGGTTCACTTCCTCATCACTTCCTCATCATTATAACATCACACATCCTGGGCTCACAAGAGGTTCACAGCACATTTTTTATTTTTTTTTATACTTTACTTTACTCCTTATTGACAGTTTAAATGAGAAGCTTACAAATTGGTGTTATTTTAACTACAATTGATACCTGTGTGCTACATAAGCTATTATAGAAATGTCTTTAGAGCGGAGTTCCGACAATTTAAATAAAATAAGGACACTTACCTGTCTAGGGCGCCCGCGATGTCGGCGCACCCAAAGCTGATCTGTCCCTCAGCTCTTAGATGGAGGCGACCCCATCTTCGGTAAGGAAATCAGGAAGTGAAGCCTTGCGGCTTCACTTCCTAGTTCCCTACTGCACTTGCGCGACTCACACTGCTCGATCCCACTGGTCCCTGCTGTCTTCTGGGACCTGTGTGTCTACCAGAAGACAGCGGAGGGGGGGAGGGGCCAGGAAGTGGTGTAGATAGCCACAGGCGGCTTGAGTATCTATGCCCGGAAGTGGGAACAGAAAACCTGTATTAGACAGGTATCCGCTCGGGGGCGTGGCCAAGTACAGGATGTGATCAGACGTGTTCCTGAGCAGCTCCGTCTCTTTCCCCAGCAAATCCTGCTCCATCCTGCTCATCCAACGCTGACAAACACCTCATCTTAGTCCTCCTATCCTGGGGAGAGTCTCCGGCATCCCTGGACAGCACCCTGGTGGATGGGAAAGCGGCGGGTGAAGAAACAGCCACCGCCGAACATGAGCATTGCCACGCGCTCCTGCCAAGATGGCCGCCGCGGCGCCGCTCCCCAGCCAAATGTCTCCCCTTCCTCCACTCCGGATCTCTTTTCGGGACAGGACCACCGAGCCATCGCGACCGGGTCCCTCGCCGCCCTCCCCGGAGTGCCAGGATCCTGAAGGGCATCGCCTCGCTCGGAGTGCTCAGGCAGCCTCCGATCCGACGATAGTGGCGGTCGCTAAGGAACCCACCCTGGCGGAGGTCCTGGCCACAATCAAGGTAAACCATGTGGATCTGGTGGGGAAGGTGGATGGCCTGAAGCTGGATCTCAATATTATGAGACAGGACGTGCACAAGTTACGTGGCCGGGTTACTGAGGCAGAACAGCGTGTTAGCGATCTGGAGGACACAGTTACCCCCATCCTGCCTAACCTTAACTCCTTTGGGGGGAAGATTGCCGCGTTGGAGGACAAGGTCGATGACCTCGAAAACCGCTTGCGCAGGAACAACCTACGCCTGGTCGGGCTGCCTGAAAGGGTGGAGGGCAATGATCCGGTTGCATTTTTGGAAAGCTGGCTAGAACAAGAATTTGGCCGGGACCAGCTCTCCGCTTGCTTCATTATTGAGAGGGCACACCGGGTCCCAGGGCGCCCCCTGCCTGAGGGACACCCCCCCGCACCATGGTAATACGGCTCCTGAACTATAGGGATCGAGACTCTATCTTGGGGGCTGCCAGGAGGAAGGGCAGCCTGCGCATTAACAACGCGGCGGTGTCCCTCTTTCCTGATTACTTGGTGTCGGTCCGTAGGGGTGGCTACCAGCGTATTAAACAGAAGCTCCGGGAACAAGATGTCCGTTACTCCATGCTATTCCCTGCGACCCTCCGAGTCGCCTACCAGGGGAAGGTCCATTTCTTCCAGTCCCCGCAAGACGCCATGTCCTGGTGGGAGTCGCTGCCTCGTCCTCCTAAATCTCCTGTGTGATGCCGGCCTGCGCAGTTTGAAGGTTTCGTCGTTGGACATGCTGTCCCTGCCTTATTCCGCCTACATCGTTTTGTGACTCTCATTTTTTCTTTTTGGTCCTACTTTTTGTGCCTACTGTCGACGGATGAACGCACTTTTACTCTAATGGGGAGAGTCTTTTTTTTTTTCCTCGGTCCTTGACTGGGGGCTAGCTGCTCTGAAGTGGTTTTTCCTCTCTGAATTCTAAAGGAAACGATTTTTCTATTTTTACTTTTTATTTTTTATTTTTGATTGCTACCATGGAACAATGTTGCTGAACGTTGACTAACCCTTTTTTCTTTTTTACCCTAGTTTTGGGTTGTGCCCGTGGCTGCCGTAGGCCATGTGCCCGATGTGTTGTACAAGTTTTGGGTATAGGCCCTCTCCACCTTTTCGGAGCTGGGCAGGGGTGTTGCTAGTTTCCTTGGCTTTGAATGTTTTGCTGTATGTAGTTGTGTGTCTGTTGGTATGTCTGGAGTGTTGATGGTTGATCGTGTGTACAGTGATGTGGCCTTTAGTTAGTCCTGCTGCCGTGACTGGGGGTAGGGCTCCCCCTGGGCTTCCCCCCCTCATTGCCTCCTCCCCTGACCTTGCGATTTTACTGCTCCCATGGCTGGGGTAACAATTTGCTCTTGGAATGTCCGTGGGATGAATTCCAAGTTTAAAAGGGCGTCCGTGTTTGAGGCTCTGAGGCATGTTAAGCCTCATATCCTATGCCTTCAGGAAACTCATCTCATGGGGTCCAAGGTGCTGGCCCTCAAAAAACATTGGGTGGCTAATCATTATCAATCCACATATTCAAATTATTCCCGGGGGGTTGCTATTTTGATCCGTAAAGGTTTACCTTATACATGTCACCAAGTTATTCTTGATCCCAAAGGCCAGTATGTTATTCTCCATGCTACTGTTCACGGGACTCCTTTTATCCTGACCACGGTGTACCTCCCCCCCCTGTCACGGCTACAGTTTTTACTCAACTCAGCGTTCATTTTGCTACATTGCCTACTGTTCCAATGCTCATTCTTGGGGATTTTAATTCTGTTCTACAACCTGATTTAGATAGACTGAAACCTCACTAGGAAACAACAACTGTACCTGTCGGCTCGCATACTCGAACATGGGGGAAAGAATGGTAGGCTTCTGGCCTACCTTGCTCATACGGAGTTTCAGGGCTCCTCGATAGCTGCAATCCAACTCCCTGATGGGTCTTTTACTGCGGACGCCTTAACCATTAATCCGGTCTTTGCGGATTTCTACGCTAACCTCTACGGGGGTGGGGTGACCCCGGCGGAATCTGAATTTTTGTTTTTTTTTGAAAATCTTAGCTTCCCTTGCCTAACTGAATCTCAAAGATCTGCGTTGGATAGGCCTATTACCTTGAAGGAGGTGGTCAAGGCCATTCGCCTCCTGCCCCCGAATAAGACCCGGGCATGGATGGCCTCCCCTCGGAGTGGTATAGGACTCATATAGAGGAACTGGCCCCTAAACTGCTCAAATTATATCAGGATTCCCTTGCAATGGGGAAGCTACCAGACTCCATGAACGACGCCCTTATTGTGGTCCTGCCTAAACCTGGTAAAGATAGGATGCTGTGTGGGTCATACTGACCTATATCGCTTCTAAACAATGATTCCAAAATTCTAGCAAAAATACTGGCCCTTAGGCTTCAAACAGTTGTTCTCTCTATCGTCTCGCCTGATCAGTCGGGTTTCATGCCTGGCAGGAGTACTTATGGTAATATACGTAGACTCTTTTTGCATATCCATAGAGCGGCACACATGAAATGTAGTGGTTTGGTCCTCTCTTTGGACATAATGAAAGCTTTTGATACTGTTAGCTGGCTTTTCCTCTGGGAAACTATGGCTCGTATGGGGATAGGTCACGGTTTCATTAAATGGGCCCAGTTATTATACGCAGCTCCGAGAGCTAGGGTCCGCACGAACAGAGATATCTCCCATCCGTTTTCCTTGGGGCGGGGCACCAGGCAGGGGTGCCCTCTCTCCCCACTCCTGTTCGCGCTCGCCATTGAGCCCTTGGCTCTGGCGGTGCAGCAGGCGTCTGGGATTGGGGGTATCTGGTCTGGCCTGATTGAGGAGAGAATTTCTCTTTATGCCGATGACGCTCTATCTATCTTGATGGGAAGGAAACCTCCTTTCGTGCTCTCATGCAGGTGGTCGGGGAATTTGGTGTGGTGTCTGGGCTCCGGGTGGGCTGGGAGAAATCTCAGGCCCTTGCGATTGGTCCTCCAGCCCCTGTAGATTATCTGCAGGGGTCGGGCATTCCCCTATCCCAGTCCTTTAAATATTTGGGCATTCAGATACATGGCGACCTTTCCAGATATGAAGAGTTTAATGTTACCCCTATATTTCAACAAATGGTGGATACATTTCGCACTTGGACGTCGCTGCCCCTTAATCTTCTTGGACGTATTAATATTTTTAAAATGATTTTTCTACCCAAATTTCTTTACTGTTTACGCGCCTCCCCGATCTTCCTTACCAAAAAATTGTTTGCGAAATTAGATTCGGCCCTTTTTGGTTTCATCTGGAACGGTTGCCACCCTTGTATCAACAGATCCTCCCTGCAAGCGGCCAAGGCTATGGGTGGTTTGGCCTGCCCGAATCTACGGTATTATTTCTTAGCCTCCCAGCTCACCTATGTCCATGAGGCGGCGTACAGACGATCGGACATATCCGATGAAAACGGTCCGCGGACCATTTCCATCGGATATGTCCGATCGGGAGTTTGATCCAATGGCGTGTACACACCATCGGATCAAATTCCCCGCCGCCGGACGGCGCGGTGACGAGGCGGTGACGTTGACGCCGCCGCGTCACCGCCACGTCACCGCACCAGGAAGTAAAACACTTCCGCGCATGCGCCGAATCCATTCGGCAGCGGCGCGGCGGCGGTGGGGGCCGACATGTCTGCTGGTAAGTGTACTAACCAGCAGACATGTCGGGCGGACAGATTCCACCGGATAGATTTCAAAGCTTGCTTTGAAATCTGTCGGGTGGACAAATCTGTCCGCTAGCCCATACACACGAGCGGAGATGTCTGCTGAAACGGTCCATCGGACCGTTTTCAGCGGACATATCCCCTCGTGTGTACGCCGCCTGAGTGGTTGCACTCTGTCCCCCCGACTCCTACCACTACCCTCCTACTATCTCTATTTGACCCCCCTGCTTCCTTGAGAGACAAATTGTATAGGTTTAGGGGGTCTGGGCGCTCCCGGTTCTCTCCTGTCGAGGTCTGTTTTCTGGCCTGGGAGGAGAGTAGGAGGCTGCTGGCGCATGCCACGATTGGGGTGTCGCCGCAGACTCCTCTTTGGCAGAACCGCAACCTTTCAGACCTCTATGATCACCCGGACTCGGTGTGGTGGACTCGGCGTGGTATAACACATCTTGTTCACGTTGTGGAGGAGAATACTTTGCTACCGTTTGAGACGCTTAAATTGAAATTCAGGCTTGATAATACATTTTTCTTCAAATATCTGCTACTAAGGCATGCCCTTCGGTCGCAGTTTGGGTCCCTAAACATTGAGGTTTCGGAGACTTCCATTGAAGGTCTACTGTCCTTTGCTGGCGATACCAAACTGGTAACGACCTTCTATGGCCGCCTCCAAGGGGCAGGGGCCGATCCATTTCAGAACTCTCACGATCGATGGCTGTCTTTCATGCCTGAGCTTTCTGAAGAGGATTGGGAAGAAGCCACGGAGGTGTGTTTTCAGGATATCATTAGTACTGCTGATGTCTTAGTGCAATTCAAATTTATACATCATCTTCACTATACTCCTGCTAGGCTTGTTAGGATGGGTCTGGGACAGAACATTGCCTGCTGTAGGTGTGGGATGGTGGCTGCAGATTGGTTTCATATATTTTGGACATGCTCACAACTTTCTGGATGTATTTCATTTCTTTGCTGACAAGCTTCATTTGCAGGTGCCTCACATTCCGGAAGTGAGACTTTTAGGGGTGTTGAATGATCACATTCATCGAGCATACCCCAGGACTTTATTACGCATTTTGTTATATTATGTGAGGGAAACTATATTGCTTCATTGGAAGGATGTGGGACCCCTTTCGATAAATGTCTTCCTTAATATGGTTCATGGCCTTCTCCCTAAATTTAAACTGGTGTATATTAGTAGGGCGTGCCCCAAGAAGTTTTATAAAGTGTGGCGGCCATGGCTGGAGGTTTCTAAGGACTTCTGGGGGGAGGTTCTCTCCTCGCAGACCGCTAACTAATTGGATGTAGTTGAGATCTAACGGATCCTATTGTACTATATTGTACTATAAGAGCTTGTTTTTCTTTTCTGGTACCTTTGGTTTTGTTAATACTGATCGGTCGCTGCCGCTGTATGTGTGGTTGTGTGCGTGTGTCGTTGTTGTGTTTGCTGGTGTGCTTGGATGTTACCGGATGTATGGTTTTTTTTTTTTTTTCAAACTGGACTCTTGTCGGTCCGGCTGTTTATTGTTCTTTGCTGTTATTGTATCTTATTGTGTATCCTGGCTACTTTGCCGCCTACTGTTTGGTTTTGTACTTTTCTGTGAAAACTTTAAAATAAACACCTTTTAAAAAAAAAAAGACAGGTATCTGCTTCTGAAAAGCGAAAGTTCCATTTTTGGGTGGAACTCTGCTTTAAGGAGGTAATAGACTCAAAAACAAAAAAGTCAAATATATTTTATTTTAACCTGGTGTTTTGATTAGTAACACACTTTTCTTAGGGTGTCTCCACTAAGAATGGAGCAGCAATTGAGACAGCTTTGGACAGCAGCATTAGGGTGAGGGTAGTTTTAGATGCGCTAGCAGATAGACTTGACTGACAAATAAAAGCCAAATTCCAGCTAACATTTTTTATGAAGATACAGCAACAGTTTTTTTGTTTTCCTTTTGAAATAAAGGTTTGACTGAAAATCATAAAATATGTTAGTTGTAGGCCTCTGTCATGCCCTGTGCACAGAAGCGTAATTCATGTCAGAAAAAATTTGGATGGTTTTTCTGACGGAATTCCGCTCAAGCCTGCCTTGCATACACACGGTCACACAATAGTTTGGTGAACTTTTGACTGCCAAGAACGTATGACGTAAAAGGCTACGAGCTGAGAAAATTAAGTTCTATGCTTCCAAGTATGCGTTGATTTGTTTCTGAGCATTCATCAGAATTTAGTGCTTCAGGATTTGTACACACGATTGGAAATTCCGATTGGATTTTTTCCAGAGGGGAAAAATTGGGAACCTGCTCTCTATCTTTTTCCGGCAGTTTTTCCATTGGAAAAAGTCTGTTGGAGCATACACACAGTCGGGATTCCTGACTAAAAGCTCTCATCTGAGTTTTTTAGACGGGAAAACCGATCGTGTATACGGGGCATCAGAGTCTTGTCTCAACCCTGTGAACCAATAAATTAGCGCTATAAAATACTTAACTATATACCCATGGTAGCTTTCTCATCAAAGAATAATCTGTATATTAACCACTTAACGACCGCCGCATGTATATGTACGTCCACAGAATGGCACGTACAGGCTTATGGGCGTACATGTACGTCTCTGCCTTGTTGCGGATTGGGGGTCTGATCGGGACCCCCCCCCCCCGCTACATGCGGCGGTCGTTTTACCTGTGAGAGCGATCCGTGATGAGGGGGCGGCTGTTAGTTTCTGTCCGTCCCATCGCGATCGCTCCAAGCAAATCAGCAGAGCCCCCACCCTGCACTTCCTCTGCCTGTGTAATGTAAACACTGGCAGAGGAAGTGATGTCAGCTCTCTTCTCGGCGGTATTTTCAATCTGGCGAGAGGAGAGAAGACATCACACAGTAAGTCGCACCAACAGCACACTGACACCACACACATAGGCACATTAACCCCTTCCGATCACCCCCCCCCCCCCCCCGGCCCCCTATCACAGTGTTACTGATTGCAGTGATCATATATTTACTGATCACTGCATTTAGTGTCAGTGTGACAGTAAGTGTGACAGGCAGTTAGTGTTAGGTCCAGGGTAGCCCCGTACCCCCCTAATAAAGTTTTAACCCCTTGATCACCGCCCTAGTTAACCCTTTTACCCCCTATTGCCAGCGTCACTAAGCAATCGTTTTTCTAATCGCTGTATTAGTCTCGCTGTTGCTGCTAGGTAGCTAATTTTCTTTTTATTGCGATTTTTTTTTACTAAAGACATGTGGCTGAATACATTTTGGCCTAAATGTTTGATTAAAATTTAGTTTATTCGATTTTTCTTATAACAAAAATTTTAAAATATAGATTTTTTTTCAAAAATGTCGCTCTATTTTTGTTTATAGCGCAAAAAATAAAAATCACAGAGGCAATCAAATACCATCAAAAGACAGCTCTATTTGTGGGAAGAAAAGGACCAAAATTTTGTTTGAGAGCCACGTCGCACGATCGCGCAATTGTCTGTTAAAGCGACTCAGTGCCGAATTGTAAAAACACCTTTGGTCATTTAGCAGCATATTGGTCCGGTCCATGGGGCTGATTTACTAATGAATCTGCGCTGCGCCGGTACATGCCTTAATTAGTGCGCTGGATGAAGCCCTAATTAGGCGCATGAACCGGCGGCAGCAGCAGCGCGATGTGATTGATAACTAAAGCCGCCGCCGAACTCCCTGTATAAGTCTATGGGGGGAAATCTTAATAGTGAATTTTAAAGGCTAATCTGCAAGTTTTGTCCTAAAAAGTGTTTGGGGACCTCAGTCCTGCCCCAGGGGACATGTACCAATGCTTTTTTTATTTTTTAAAACGGCCGTTTTTTCGGGAGCAGTGATTTTAATAATGCTAAAAGTGCAATAATAAAAGTGTAATTTTCCTTTAAATTTCGTACTATGGGGGTCTCTAATGTCAGCATGTGAAAAAGCGCATGTTTCCCGTGGTTAGAAATGTCTCTGCACAAAATGTCATTTTTCAAAGGAAAAAAGCCATTTAAAACTGACTCGCGGCTATAATGAATTGTCGGCTCCCGGCAATTGCAGGAGAATTCATTCATTAAAAAAAGGGAAAAAAAAGCGTGGGGGTCCCCCCAAATTCAATAACCAGACCCTTTAGGTCTGGTATGGATATTAAGGGGAACCCCGCCGTCAATTTAAAAAAAAAATGACGTGGGGTTCCCCCCAAATATCCATAACCAGACCCTTCGGGTCTGGTGTGGAATTTAAGGGGAACTCCACTCCAAATTTAAAAAAAAATGGCGTGGAGTCCCCCCTAAAATCCACACCAGACCCCTTATCCGAGCACGTTGACCTGGCCGGCCGCAGAAAAGAGGGGGGGACAGAGCGCGGCCCCCCCCCCCTCTCCTGAACCGCACCAGGCCACATGCCCTCAACATTGGGAGGGTGTTTTGGGGTGCCCCCCAAAACACCTTGTCCCCATGTTGATGAGGACAAGGGTCTCTTCCCCACAACCCTTGCCCGGTGGTTGTGGGGGTCTGCGGGCAGGAGGCTTATCGAAATCTGGAAGACCCCTTTAACAAAGGGGCCCCCCAGATCCCGGCCCCCCCCCAGTGTGAAATGGTAATGGGGTACCTTGTACCTCTACCATTTCACGAGTAAAAAAAAATTAAAGGGTTAAAAAAGACAAGAGCCGGTTTTTGACAAGTCCTTTATTATCTTCTTTCTTCTTTCCTTCGGGTTTCTTCTTCCTCCTCCTTCTTCCTCTGCTTCTGTCTTGGGTCTTCTATTCCCGCATCTTGCCCGGCGTGTTCTTCCATCTTCTGTTCCTCCCGCTGTCCTTCTCGTCCGCATCTTCTCCTTCTTCTTCTTCTTCGCCGGAGCGGCCGCTTCCAATTGAAATCCCCGCTGTCTGCCGGACCACGCCCCCCCTCTGACGCCTCGGGCAAGCTCTTAGGAGTGTGCTGCCAGTGCGTCAGAGGGGGGCGTGGTCACATGTCAGAGGGCGGCCAATTCAATTTGAAGCTCGTGCGCGGCTTTTTCTTTGCCAGAGTCGCCGCTTCCAATTGAATTGCCCGCTTTCTGGAACATGTGACCACGCCCCCCTCTGACGCACTGGCACCACACGGGGACTTTCCTAAGAGCTTGCCCGTGGCGTCAGAGGGGGGGCGTGGTCCGGCAGACAGCGGGGATTTCAATTGGAAGCGGCCGCTCCGGCGAAGAAGAAGAAGGAGAAGATGCGGACGAGAAGGACAGCGGAAGAAGATGGAAGAACACGCCGGGCAAGATGCGGGAATAGAAGACCCAAGACAGAAGCAGAGGAAGAAGAAGGAGGAGGAAGAAGAAACCCGAAGGAAAGAAGAAAGAAGATAATAAAGGACTTGTCAAAAACCGGCTCTTGTCTTTTTTTACCCTTTACATTTTTTTTTCTCGTGAAATGGTAGAGGTACAAGGTACCCCATTACCATTTCACACAGGGGGGGGCCGGGATCTGGGGGGCCCCTTTGTTAAAGGGGTCTTCCAGATTTCGATAAGCCTCCTGCCCGCAGACCCCCACAACCACCGGGCAAGGGTTGTGGGGAAGAGACCCTTGTCCTCATCAACATGGGGACAAGGTGTTTTGGGGGCACCCCAAAACACCCTCCCAATGTTGAGGGCATGTGGCCTGGTGCGGTTCAGGAGAGGGGGGGGCCGCGCTCTGTCCCCCCCTCTTTTCTGCGGCCGGCCAGGTCAACGTGCTCGGATAAGGGGTCTGGTGTGGATTTTAGGGGGGACTCCACGCCATTTTTTTTTTTAATTTGGAGTGGAGTTCCCCTTAAATTCCACACCAGACCCGAAGGGTCTGGTTATGGATATTTGGGGGGAACCCCACGTCATTTTTTTTAAAAATTGATGGCGGGGTTCCCCTTAATATCCATATCAGACCTGAAGGTCTGGTTATTGAATTTGGGGGGACCCCCACGTCATTTGAATAATTATTTTAAAATTCGTACAAGGGGGGGGGGGGGAATGTCAGCAGGTGTAAAAAGCGCACTTTTCCTGCGGTTAGAAATATGTCTTTGCACAAAATGACATTCTGAAAAAAAAAAAAAAAAAGCCATTTAAAACTGACTCGCGGCAATAATGAATTGTCGGCTCCTGGAAATTGCAGGAGAATTCATTCATTAAAAAAACGAAAAAATAAAGCGTGGGGGTCCCCCCAAATTCAATAACCAGACCCTTTAGGTCTGGTATGGATATTAAGGGGAACCCCGCCGTCAATTTTAAAAAAAAAATGACGTGGGGTTCCCCCCAAATATCCATAACCAGACCCTTCAGGTCTGGTGTGGAATTTAAGGGGAACTCCACCCCAAATAAAAAAAAAAATGGCGTGGAGTCCCCCCTAAAATCCACACCAGACCCCTTATCCGAGCACGTTGACCTGGCCGGCCGCAGAAAAGAGGGGGGGACAGAGCGCGGCCCCCCCCCTCTCCTGAACCGCACCAGGCCACATGCCCTCAACATTGGGAGGGTGTTTTGGGGTGCCCCCCAAAACACCTTGTCCCCATGTTGATGAGGACAAGGGTCTCTTCCCCACAACCCTTGCCCGGTGGTTGTGGGGGTCTGCGGGCAGGAGGCTTATCGAAATCTGGAAGACCCCTTTAACAAAGGGGCCCCCCAGATCCCGGCCCCCCCCCTGTGTGAAATGGTAATGGGGTACCTTGTACCTCTACCATTTCACGAGAAAAAAAAAATGTAAAGGGTAAAAAAGACAAGAGCCGGTTTTTGACAAGTCCTTTATTATCTTCTTTCTTCTTTCCTTCGGGTTTCTTCTTCCTCCTCCTTCTTCTTCCTCTGCTTCTGTCTTGGGTCTTCTATTCCCGCATCTTGCCCGGCGTGTTCTTCCATCTTCTTCCGCTGTCCTTCTCGTCCGCATCTTCTTCTCCTTCTTCTTCTTCGCCGGAGCGGCCGCTTCCAATTGAAATCCCCGCTGTCTGCCGGACCACGCCCCCCCCCTCTGACGCCACGGGCAAGCTCTTAGGAAAGTCCCCGTGTGGTGCCAGTGCGTCAGAGGGGGGCGTGGTCACATGTTCCAGAAAGCGGGCAATTCAATTGGAAGCGGCGACTCTGGCAAAGAAAAAGCCGCGCACGAGCTTCAAATTGAATTGGCCGCCCTCTGACATGTGACCACGCCCCCCTCTGACGCACTGGCAGCACACTCCTAAGAGCTTGCCCGAGGCGTCAGAGGGGGGGCGTGGTCCGGCAGACAGCGGGGATTTCAATTGGAAGCGGCGCCTCCGGCGAAGAAGAAGAAGGAGAAGAAGATGCGGACGAGAAGGACAGCGGAAGAAGATGGAAGAACACGCCGGGCAAGATGCGGGAATAGAAGACCCAAGACAGAAGCAGAGGAAGAAGAAGGAGGAGGAAGAAGAAACCCGAAGGAAAGAAGAAAGAAGATAATAAAGGACTTGTCAAAAACCGGCTCTTGTCTTTTTTTACACTGACACTTTTTTTTTTCTCGTGAAATGGTAGAGGTACAAGGTACCCCATTACCATTTCACACAGGGGGGGGCCGGGATCTGGGGGGCCCCTTTGTTAAAGGGGTCTTCCAGATTTCGATAAGCCTCACTGCCCGCAGACCCCCACAACCACCGGGCAAGGGTTGTGGGGAAGAGACCCTTGTCCTCATCAACATGGGGACAAGGTGTTTTTGGGGGGCACCCCAAAACACCCTCCCAATGTTGAGGGCATGTGGCCTGGTGCGGTTCAGGAGAGGGGGGGGGCCGCGCTCTGTCCCCCCCTCTTTTCTGCGGCCGGCCAGGTCAACGTGCTCGGATAAGGGGTCTGGTGTGGATTTTAGGGGGGACTCCACGCCATTTTTTTTTAAATTTGGAGTGGAGTTCCCCTTAAATTCCACACCAGACCTGAAGGGTCTGGTTATGGATATTTGGGGGGAACCCCACGTCATTTTTTTTTTAAATTGATGGCGGGGTTCCCCTTAATATCCATACCAGACCTAAAGGGTCTGGTTATTGAATTTGGGGGGACCCCCACGCTTTTTTTTTGGTGTTTTTTAATGAATGAATTCTCCTGCAATTTCCAGGAGCTGACAATTCATTATTGCCGCGAGTCAGTTTTAAATGGCTTTTTTCCTTCAGAATGTCATTTTTCACATGCTGACATTACACCCAGGGCCGCCATCAGGGGGTACAGGCAGTACACCTGCAGGGCCGCCATTAGGGGGGTACAGGCATTACACCGCCCGGGGGTCCCCAGGGGCCCCCAGGGGCCCGGAATGGGAACCACCCTAAAACAAAAAAAAATATATTTTTTTTTTTTTATTTTTTTTAAGGGCTCCGAAGGTCCCCAGGGGCCCGGAGGCCACTAAGGGCCCCAGATGGCAAGCCCTTTTTTTTTAATATAAAGATATATATTTAAAAAAAATATATATATTTTTTTAATATATTTGTTTTATTTTTTTTTAAGGAAAGGGCCCAGAGGTCCCCAGGGCCCTGGAAGGCTACCCCCTTGTTTTTTTACTTTTTTTCGATAAATGTTATATTTAAAAAATATATATATATATGTATTTTCTCTCTTTTTTTTTTTTATTTTATAAAGAGCACAGAGGTCCCCAGGGCCCCGGATGGCTACCCCCCTTTTTTATATATATTTTTCTTTATTTCTTATTTCTGTCAAAATTTTTGTAAAGGGCCCCCCCGCTCCTCAATTTGTGGCACCACCCCCCCCCCCCGCTTCTCAATTTCATGCGGCAGCACCCCCCCCCCCGGTTCTCTGCTCCAGGGGGCCCATGCCTGAAGCTGTGTAAGGGGCCCCAAAATTCATGATGGCGGCCCTGTACACCTGTAAGGGGCCCGGGGGTCCGGAGGTGCCCAGATGCCTGGAGGCCCCCCAGCGCCCCAGATGGTTAACCCCCCTCTTTTTTTTTTTGTATATATATTTGTTAGTTGGTTTTTGTAGGATTTTTTATTAAAGGGCCAATTTTTGGAATTTATTATTTTTTAGCAGTCTGGAGGTCCCCAGGGCCCCGGGTGGCAACCCCCCAAATTTTTTGTTATTAAAGGGCCAATGTTTTGTTTTAGGGGTCTGGAGGTCCCCAGTGGCCCGGAGATCCCCAGGGCTCCAGATGACAACCCCCCACCTTTACAAAAAAAATCAAAAAAAAAAAAATTATATATTTTTTGGTTTTTTTTTAAACATATATATATATAATATAATTTTGAAAGCTCCCAGAGGGCCCCAGATGACAACCTTTTTGCTTCTAAAAATGTTATAAACATTTTCCCCAGGTTTGTTACTTTTTACTTTAATTTCTTTTTTAAAGTGTATTTTGTGCGTGAAGTCGAGAGAGAGGAGCTGGACTTGCAATCGCCATCCTTCTCCATGCCCCCGGTGGCAATGGTGGGTGTGAGGGGGGCCTGTCCCCCCGATGGGACAGAGGGACTCCCCCTATGAAGGAGTGTAGCCCACCCAGCCAGCCCTGTAGGTCCTTCGCCTCCCTTTATTTTAGGAGACCTCATGGCCAAAGTGTGTGCAAGTGTGGTGTTTTTTTTTTGGGGGGGGGGGGTGGGCATACTAAGCACAGGCGTACCTTGCATAGCACACCCACCGGGAGCCGGGCTGACACCACCAAACTCAATTCACATGTAGCCGAGACCGGGATCCGAACCCTTGGCTGCAGAGGTGAACGGCTTGTCAGCGCAGTGCCATTCACGTTGAGCCACCACAGCTCCCACCCAATGTTATTTTTTTTTTAGATTTTTGGTAGTTATTTTTTATTAAAGGGCCCAGAGCTCCCAAGGCAACCCCCTTTTTTATTATTTTATATATGTAGATATTGTAATTTATTTTTCATTAAAGAGCCCAGAAGTTTCTTTTTATTAAAGGGCCCAGTGGTCCCCAGGGCCCCCGGATGGCTACCACCCTTTTTAATATATATTTTTCTATATGTATTTTTTTGTAAAGGAACCCCCCGCTTATCAAATTGCGGCAGCCCCCCCCCCTTCTTAATATCAGGCGGCACCCCCCCCCCCTATTCTCTGCTCCAGGGGCCCATGCCTGAAGCTGTGTAAGGGGCCCCATAATTCCTGATGGCGCCCCTAATTGCCTCCCCCCCCCCATGGTACGAAATTTCAAGGAATTTTTCACTTTTATTGTTGCACTTTAACCACTTCCATACCGCGCCTATTCTGGCACTTCTCTCCTTCATGTAACAATTATATTTTCTTCCTTGAAACTTACTCAGGACCCCCAAACATTATATATATTTTATTAACAAACACCCTAGGGAATAAAGTGGCGGCCATTTTTTCGGACACATTTCCAACAGTATTTGTGCCAAAAATTTTCAAACGTTTTTTTTTTTTTTTGGCTTTCAAAAAAAAAACCTGTTTCATGAATGACAAAATAAGAAAGCAGTAAAGCTAGCCCAATTTTTAGGGATAAGGTGAAAGATGATGTTACCCCGAGTAAATAGATACCTAACTTGTCACGCTTTCATATTGCGCACACTCATGGAATGGCGCTAAACTTCGTTATTAAAAATCTCCATAGGCAACGCTTGACTTTTTTTCTCAGGTTACCACTTTTGAGTTACAGAGGAGGTCTAGTGCTAAAATTATTGCTCTCGCTCTAACGCACGCTATGATACCTCACATGTGGGGTTTGAAGGATGTTTACATATGTGGGTGGGACTTGCATGCGTGTTCGCTTCTGAGTGCGAGCTACTAGGGACAGGAGCATTTAAATTCCTTTGTTATTTTATTTTTTTACTTAATATTTTAATTTTTGCACTTGTTTGTCCCTTTGTTTGTATTATTTTTCACTTTTCTTCCTATTACAAGGAATGTAAACATCCCTTGTAATAGGACTAGTGTGTGACAGGTCCTCTTTATAGAGAAAGGCGGGGTCAATTAGACCCCACATCTGTCCTCCAGGCTGGAAAGCATGGAATTGGTTTAAAAAAAAACATCTCATGCTTTCAGCTGCAATCATGTTCGTTCAGCACAGTAGCGTAGTGTGTAGCATGTTCACCTAGCAGCAAAAGGGTTGCTGGTTCGAATCCCGCCCGTGACACTATCTGCCTGGAGTTTGCATGTTCTCCCTGTGCGGGTTTCCTCCCACAATCTAAAAACATGCTGTAAATTGGATCCTGTCTAAATAAGCCCTAATATGCAGTAGGATATTTAGGTTTTGTGCTTCCCTAGGCCTGACCAAATTTTGGCACCCCCCTAATAGAAAAATGACCCACCCTTCCTGTCAAGGCCACACCCTGTTTTTTTATGACCCACCCAGGAATTTTCAGGGGACACACACAAGTTCTGTGGGGGGGGACCCTTAATTTGCCTAGTTTTTCGATCACTTCCTGTTTGGCTATGGGGCAGGAAGTGAAGGCCAATCTCCCCAAACGGACAGGGATAATACAAAATAAACTGACAGAGCTTCTAACCCCCCCCCCCCCACCAACTCTATCCAAAATGAAAGAAATCCAAAAAATAAAAGTGATGATTATTGTTCCAGTTTAACCCCAAATTTCAGATCATTTTATTGAGAGGCTTAAGAAAATATAACCATGCCAATAGGCCAGGATCCAGCGTTGCTAATATGTATGAATGTGTGTTAGGGACCCCCACAAACACCACCCAATGTTAAATCAACTATTTTCTTGTTTGTTTTGGGGATGCCTGCACCCCTGATAGGGTAAAGACACCTCACAAATGTTGTCACTTTCTACTTAATTCATTCACTTCCTGCCACACAGCCAAACAGGAAGTGAGGGAAACACCTGAGTAATGTTTTGTTGGGGACACACAGATCAATATAAATAGTTTCCCATTTTGGAAATGGCATTTTGCTGTGTACACCCCAAATTAGTAGGAATCTTGGACTTTGGGGTCCATTTACTAAAGGCAAATCCACTTTGCACTACAAGTGGACAAGCAAGGAAGAAAACTCAAAACTTGGCGGGATTGGAAGTAAAAACCATCAGTGCTTCCCTTCTGATTTTCATTGCCTACGCTTCTACTGCAGAGCGGCTTTGCCTTTACTAAACCCCAAAAAACTAATCATTTGGGGTGTACACTGCAGTGCAATTTGCTTAATGGTGACACTAGTTAGATTGACCTGTGCCCCGAAGAAAAGACCATTGGTAGGGTTTTAACCTCACTTCCTGTTCAGCTGTGTGACAGGAAGTGAAGCCAATTTTAGGAAAAGGGACACAAAGCCCAACCTAAAAACACTAGCAGGGGTTCTAACACTCAATTGGCTTCCCTCAAACAACCCACAATTAGAATAGGATTGTCTTGTGCTAGTTTCAAGCACAGCGCTGTAAATCAGCACTTCAAGCCTGTCCAAAAAAAAAACACCACCCCCCCCCCCCCTCCAACAGGCCCTGTTTGCAGCTTTTCCTACATCTTGCACATGTGCTTTAAAAAGTCAGTCTGGACATCAGTTCTAGGAAACATTACTTACCGCTTTGTCCTTCCTTTTCTGGTGACTAAACATTTCATGCATACACACCAGGAAAGAGCTTAGAGACAAATCACACTTGATGGTTTAGGCCCAAACTAGTTCAGCTGCAGCGGTTGAAATCCATAGCAGGAAAAAAATATCACAAAACAAACTTCAAAATTTGAAAGTAATTTTATTGGTCCACAAAACAAGGAAAGCAAAAAAAAAATTACAAATAAACACACCAAAAATATATAAAAACACCTAAAAACAAAAAAGACCAACGTTTATTTCACAGTCATTGGAAAATAAATCATGCTTTTGAAATAACAGGATAGACCCACAGGATTAAAACATTAGTCATTAACATCTTGAGAAACATTTAGCAAAATTATGTAGCAGAGAAAACATCAAAAAATACAAAACTTGCTCCAAAACATCTCTGTTTCACTCCGCCATTACTTCCAGCCAGCAAATCTGCCCCCTCTGAGGGGCAGCTGACACGTGCAGTATCCACGCTTTTTATAACATGTGTGCTAATGAACCAATTGGAAACACATGAAGAAATGTCAGCCTCTAGTTTGTGTGCACTTGGAACTGCTTACACCTGTTAAGGATGTCCTTAAATTACTAAGCCAAAAAAACAGCTTTCTGAGCATGCTCAGAAAGATGCAAGTCATTTTCAGGATCAGAAACAACCAACTTCTTTTTCTAAGTGTTCGAGCATGCCCAGTTCACTCGAAATGCAGTACCAGAATCAAATCTGCAATGGCGGATGAAAGCATTAGAGGTGTTTAATTTTTTTTTGGTCCCCCTGAAGTGATGCTTTACAAGCTGAACGGGAGGTCTTATAGAATTTTTACGTAACAAACCTAAATAGTAATAATTTAAACGCCCCTGTCCCTAGTAGCTCGCAGTCAGAAGCGAACAAGCAGCATTTTTATTGTTTCCGGTTACCAGTTTAGATTTACAGATGAGGTCTAGTGCTAAAATATTCCTCTTGCTGTTACGCACGCTATGATACCTCACATGTGTGGTTTGAAGAATGTTTCCATATGTGGGCGGGCCTTAAATGTGTAAGCCCCGCCCACATATTGAACCCCCGTTCAAACCCCACATGTGAGGTATCATAGCGTACGTTAGAGCGAGAGCAATACTTTTAGCACTAGACCTCCTCTGTAAATCTAAACTGGTAACCTGAAACACATAAAAAAGCGTTGCCTATGGGTATTTTCAAGTACTGAAGTTTGGCCCCATTCCATGAGTGTGTGCAATATTAAAGTGTAACATGTTGGGTATCTATTTACTCGGTGTAACATCATCTTTCACATTATGGCCATAAATTGGGCTAACTTTAGTGTATTCTTAATTTGTAACCACTTGAGCCCCAGAGCATATTACTGGTCACTGACGGGGCCATTTTTTGCATTTCAACACTGCGTCATTTTGACTGACAATTGCGTGGTTGTGCGACGTGGCCCCCAAACAAATTTGGCGTCCTCATCCTCCCCCCCCCCCCCCCCCCCCTAAATTTTTTTATTTATTTTTTTGTTGGTGGTATTTGATCACCTCTGCGTTTTTTCTTATTTTTGCTTGACCCAAAAATATAGCGACAATTTGGTAACTAAAAAAACATCTTTTTTACTGTTTGCTATAATAAATCTCCCCCAAAATATATTCAAAAAATGTTTGCCCTCAGTTTAGGCCGATAAGTATTCTTGGACATATTTTTGGTTGCAAAAAATCACAATAAGCGTTTGATTGGTTTGGGCAAAAGTTCTAAGTAGGGGTTGGTCTTATGGTTTTTTTTGGACTAATTTTTTGTTTTACTAGTAATGGTGGCTATCATTGTTTTTTTCTGGCTACTGCGACATTGTGGCGGACACATTTTTGTGAGATTTGGCATTTTTGTAGCGAGCAATGGTATAGAAATGCATTGCTTACTATAAAAATGACACTGGCAGGGAAGGGGTTAACACTAGGGGCGCGGAAGGGGTTGAATATGTTACCTGG
Source organism: Rana kukunoris (assembly GCA_029574335.1). NCBI lineage: Eukaryota > Metazoa > Chordata > Amphibia > Anura > Ranidae > Rana > Rana kukunoris. The sequence continues at coordinate 24,416 of JAJQKJ010000633.1, forward strand.
GTGTGTTCTAACTGTAAAGGGGGTGGGACTGTGTAGGGGAAATGACAGATCGCTGTTCATACATTGTAGGGACAGACGAGCAGGCATTCCCCCTGACAGGACCGGGATAAAGGGGAACTCCACCCCAAATTAGAAAAAAAAAACGGCGTGGGGTCCCCCTTCAGGTGCACAACAGGCTCTTAGATTTGATCTGGAACATAAGGGGTTAAACCCACGCCAAAAAAACGGCGTGGGGTTCCCCCTCAGATCCAGACCAAACCCTTCTCCCAGGCACGCAGTCTGGCCGGACAGGAATGGGGGTGGGGACGAGCGAGCGCCCCCCCCCCTCCTGAGCCGTACCAGACCACATGCCCTCGACATGGGGGAGTGTGTGCTGTGGGGGAGGGGGGCACTGCCCCCCCACCCCAAAGCACTCTTGTCCCCATGTCGATAGGGACAAGAGCCTCTTCCCGACAACCCTGGCCGTTGGTTGTCGGGGTATGCGGGCGGGGGGCTTATCAGAATCTGAGAGCCCCCTATATTAAGGGGGCCCCCAGATTCTGGCCCCCCACCCTATGTGAATGAGTATGGGGTACATCGTACCCCTACCCATTCACCGGGTGGAAAAGTGTAAACACAAAAAAAACCACACAGAAAAAAATAATTTATTAGTCAGCTCCGGGGGTCTTCTGCCGGGACCCCCCACCACCAGCCCATTGGGCCCCGGGCTTCGCCGTCTTCTGCCGGGGGGGAACACCCACCGATGCTCTCCGCCATGTCCAGCCAGGCCCCCACCCCAAAATAAGCTCTTTCAGATCCGGGGGGGGCCGGCCGAAAAAAGCAGAGAACAACGGGGGCGGAGCCCGCTCGGTCTTCGCCGCCGCCTTCCGCCGGGGGGTACACCTACCCCCCCCCCCGGTCTTCGCCGCCGCCTTCCGCCGGGGGGGTACACCTACCCCCCCCCGGTCTTCCGCCGCCTTCCGCCGGGGGGTACACCTACCCCCCCCCCCGGGCTTCGCCGCCGCCTTCTCCGCCGGGGAGAGAGACACCCACCGATGCTCTCCGCCATGTTCGGCCAGGCCCCCTACCCCAAATCAAGCTCTTTTACATCCGGGGGGGGCCGGCGGAAATGGCGGAGAACAACGGGGGCGTCGCCACTCCTCGGTCTTGAGGGCGTGTGTGTGAGGCTCTCTGGACTTCCAGAGAGCCATGGAAGCTATCAGCCCAGGGGGAGGCTCTACTTCCCGGGCTGGTGAGAGAAGCTATGCCTGTGGAGGGATCGGATACCATTTCAAGGACAGTGGAGAGTTTGAGACCATCAGATGAGGATCTCAGGTATCTGGAGTCCCAGATTGCTCTCTCTGCATGGCAGGAGCAGCAGCCAGGTGAAAGTGATTTTGAAGCTACAGGCCGTCGGATGGAAGTCTATGCAGTCTTGGAAGGCTTATGGACTTTTTGGTGGTAGTGCATGAAGACCTGGCACGCTTAAGAACAGCCAGAGATCGGGTGGGCAAAAAGAAGCGGAAGGGCTATCGCCTGAGTGTTCAGACATTGAAAACGACCCTGAGTGAGTATATCACTTATTGGAACCGGCTGTTGGATCAGTCTACTATGGACACTGATGAGATGGATGAGTTGGAAGAACGCCTGATGGAGGTTTGTGATAAGGGAAGCCAGGCTGCTCGCCGTAGCTCCCAGGCTGAGGTGCCAATTTCCCCTTTGCCATCAGGGGGCGCCCAGCCTGGAGGCCTGGTCGGATCCCCCGCGATCACCGCGGGACCGGAAGTGGCAGGTCCCGGGGCTGCTGCGGACGAGGAGGAAGTCATGGAGGTTGGAGGAACGCAGGATGAAGTCGCGGCGGGTATTGCCGCGAATGTGTGTGCCGCGAGTCGCGAGGCTACTGCTGCGGTGGATGCCGCGGGTCGCGGGACTGCCGCTGCGGGTGTGGAGCCGGAGGGTATGGCCGCGAAAGTGAATACCGCGGGTTGCGGGGTTACCGCTGAAGGTGTGGAGCCGGAAGTAGCGGATCCCGGGACAGCTGCGGGTGAGGAGATGGGACTTGTGGAGGCTGTTGCTGAGAAGGATGGAGCAATGAAGGACGGTTCCGCGGGTGTGAGTGCCATGGATCGTGGGATTTCTGCCGAGGACACTGTGAGGGGTGAGATACCTACTATTGTCTCATCCCGGGCTTTTGGGGGTGGCCACTGTTGCGGAGACTGTTGGGTCATCTTTTCCTGTGGACCTGCTGCCGGGTGGTGGGGTGCCTCTTGTGGTTTCCCCCTCCGGCCCTTCAGTTTCTGAGTCCGTGGCGATGACCCCCCAGCGCATGGAGTGGGGTGATTGCGAGCAGGGTAGTATAACTAGCCCATGTCTTGCGATGGACCACATACGGCTGCTGGAGGGTGAGCCAACTAAAGCGGACCAGAGTACTGGTTTTCATGACATTGGGGTACCCTCTGGGGTTTTGGAGCATACGGGTCAGCCCCAAGTGGGTCCTCTGGGCGGTGCGGGGACCCCTCCGGCAGCAATTATTTCTGCTGGGGGTGTTTCCGGTGCTTGTGCACCTGCTGTGCCCGGGGCCCCTGGGAAAGACTTAAGTATAGCTGTTGATAATGTTGATTCTAGCAATGTTGTTGTTTCTGATCTCCCCCCGCCTCCTCCCCAAATCAGTGGGTCCCAGGAGGCCGGGGTTATGTCGGCCCTAAAAGTGGGGTTGTCTTTTGCAGATGTCACTGGTGGCAGGGTACAGCTTGGGCGTTTTTATAGTGCCCACGGTACGATGGCTTTTAGGGGCTCAGTGCCAGCTGCCACTAGGGTGGGGGGGAGTGGAGCGTAAGCGCCATAATGTTGTGCAGCTGCGCTGGTTGGAAGAGTTTGGTCGTCCTCCGGGGAGAGACGAGGTGGTGGATATGGTGTTGGCCCTTGGGTTTAAGGCATCAGACATCTTTGCTGTTATCCACCCCTCGGGCTCCCTGGAGTATGATGTAAGTTTTGGTACCCCCGTCTTAATGGAGAGTTTTATCTCCAGACGGGAGGTGGTGAAGAATCAGTCCTCGTGGAAATCCTTTAGAGCAGTCCCCCTGTCTAGACAGGAAGAAATAAAAAGGGTGTCAGTCCTGGTTAGAAATGAATCTATTCCCGCAGAAGATATCACAACATGGTTGGGGCGGTACGGCCAGGTGATGGCCCCGCCAGGGAAAGTTTTGGATGCCAAGGGGATCTGGACTGGTGCCTGGTCTGTCTCAGTAAGGCTTAGACGCATCGGGTTATCAGTGACACATGTGCCTGCGTCAGGTTATATTGGGAGGGATAGGATCCTTGCATTCTATCCAGGGCAACCCAAGCTCTGTTTTAGATGCAACAGTCCTTTGCATTTCAGTAGGGACTGTAGGGAACCCTTTTGCACAAAGTGTAATGAAGCTGGGCACTTGGCCAGCGGGTGCAATAAATTTCAATGCAATCTGTGCGGTGTTATGGGGCACGTTTTTAGCCAGTGCCCCTCGGCCTTTCGGGCACCTGTTGGGGGGGTGTCTCCCCCTGCGGGGCCTGGGGGGTCTAGGGAGTCTGTGCTTCCGGTTGTTTCGTCGGCCGGGCCTCCTGCCCTGCTCCAGCTGGCTGGCGCAGTGACTCTTGAGGGTCAGTCTTTTGTGATGGGTTCCGGGAGTCCGGGGCCATCGTCAGGAAGATTGGGTCATAAGTCGGGCGGCTCGAGAGTTTCCCCTTTAAAATCTGGGGGGAGGGGTAAGGTCCCCTTTGGTGCAATCTGTGGTATCTCGTGGCAAGGCTAAGATGCCTAGGGTGGTGTTGCATCCCCCTTCTCGGGATTCGCAGCCCATTCCTACTTGGTCTGGGTCCTCTGTCCCTGTGTCTGGTGGTGGGGGGGATCAAGAGGCGGGTCGTTTCTCTGATTCTGATACCCCTAGTACGAGACCTGTTCGTAAGGGCAGAAGGGGTAAGGTTCCTAGAGATCCCCAGCCAGTTGTAGACTTGCCTTCTCAGCCAGGTAAGGAGAGTAAAAGCAATGTTTGGGTGGCGGTGGGAAAGGGGCGGTGTGAAAGCAGTCCTGGGGTGATCCCCAGTTCTGGGTCAGGTCCTGGTCCGGGTGTTTCCTCTCCAGAAGGTGGAGTTGGGGCGACAAGTAGTGCCCAGACTCCCCCTGGTATAGCCCTGCAGAACAGGTTTTCCACCTTGGATCCTGTGGAGGATTCTGGTGGGGGTATGGTTGCAGGGGATTGTGCTGATGGAAGTAAATGAGTAATTTTATTAAAAAAAAAAAAAAAATGCAGTAATGTGGTAACATGTGTATGAGCAATGTTGGGTGGCGGTGGGAAAGGGGCGGTGTAAAAGCAGTCCTGGGGTGAGTAATTTTACTAAAAAAAAAAAAAAAAAAAAAAAAAAAGCAGTAATGTGGTAACATGTGTATGTACAATTGCGTGGTTGCGTAGATTTTAAAGTTTTGGGGAAGGTTAGGGTTATGATTTTGTTTTATTTGTTTATGCATAATAGAAGTATGTATGTTTTAGGGGTTGGGGTTACTTGGGAAGTGGAAATGATTAAAGAGTATAATAATGCAAGTTATTGGAGCAGGTATTGGTGCGATTTTAGTGATGTGCAGATGGTATATGTATAGTATGGTGGGATAGTGTTTGTACGTAAAGAAAATGTTTAGTGGTAGAGGTTGCTTTGGTACTTGGGAAGTGGTAATGACTAAAGAGTATAAAAATGCAAGTGAGTGGGCAGGTATTGGTGCTAATTTTTAGTGATGTATAGATGGTATATGTATAGCATGGTGGGATAATATTTGTATGTAAAGAAAATGTATTGGGGCAGAGGGTCGTTTTGGTTTAATTGTTTTTGTTTTTTCTGTATACATTTTTGGTCGTAGAATTTTCAATAAAAAATTGCCACTCCTCGGTCTTGAGGGCGTGTGTGTGAGGCTCTCTGGACTTCCAGAGAGCCATGGAAGCTATCAGCCCAGGGGGAGGCTCTACTTCCCGGGCGGTGAGAGAAGCTATGCCTGTGGAGGGATCGGATACCATTTCAAGGACAGTGGAGAGTTTGAGACCATCAGATGAGGATCTCAGGTATCTGGAGTCCCAGATTGCTCTCTCTGCATGGCAGGAGCAGCAGCCAGGTGAAAGTGATTTTGAAGCTACAGGCCGTCGGATGGAAGTCTATGCAGTCTTGGGAAGGCTTATGGACTTTTTGGTGGTAGTGCATGAAGACCTGGCACGCTTAAGAACAGCCAGAGATCGGGTGGGCAAAAAGAAGCGGAAGGGCTATCGCCTGAGTGTTCAGACATTGAAAACGACCCTGAGTGAGTATGTCATTTATTGGAACCGGCTGTTGGATCAGTCTACTATGGACACTGATGAGATGGATGAGTTGGAGGAACGCCTGATGGAGGTTTGTGATAAGGGAAGCCAGGCTGCTCGCCGTAGCTCCCAGGCTGAGGTGCCAATTTCCCCTTTGCCATCAGGGGGCGCCCAGCCTGGAGGCCTGGTCGGATCCCCCGCGATCACCGCGGGACCGGAAGTGGCGGGTCCCGGGGCTGCTGCGGACGAGGAGGAAGTCATGGAGGTTGGAGGAACGCAGGACGAAGTCGCGGCGGGTATTGCCGTGAATGTGTGTGCCGCGAGTCGCGAGGCTACTGCTGCGGTGGATGCCGCGGGTCGCGGGACTGCCGCTGCGGGTGTGGAGCCGGAGGGTATGGCCGCGAAAGTGAATACCGCGGGTTGCGGGGTTACCGCTGAAGGTGTGGATCCGGAAGTAGCGGATCCCGGGACAGCTGCGGGTGAGGAGATGGGACTTGTGGAGGCTGTTGCTGAGAAGGATGGAGCAATGAAGGACGGTTCCGCGGGTGTGAGTGCCATGGATCGTGGGATTTCTGCCGAGGACACTGTGAGGGGTGAGATACCTACTATTGTCTCATCCCGGGTTTTGGGGGTGGCCACTGTTGCGGAGACTGTTGGGTCATCTTTTCCTGTGGACCTGCTGCCGGGTGGTGGGGTGCCTCTTGTGGTTTCCCCCTCCGGCCCTTCAGTTTCTGAGTCCGTGGCGATGACCCCCCAGCGCATGGAGTGGGGTGATTGCGAACAGGGTAGTATAACTAGCCCATGTCTTGCGATGGACCACATACGGCTGCTGGAGGGTGAGCCAACTAAAGCGGACCAGAGTACTGGTTTTCATGACATTGGGGTACCCTCTGGGGTTTTGGAGCATACGGGTCAGCCCCAAGTGGGTCCTCTAGGCGGTGCGGGGACCCCTCCGGCAGCAATTATTTCTGCTGGGGGTGTTTCCGGTGCTTGTGCACCTGCTGTGCCCGGGGCCCCTGGGAAAGACTTAAGTATAGCTGTTGATAATGTTGATTCTAGCAATGTTGTTGTTTCTGATCTCCCCCCGCCTCCTCCCCAAATCAGTGGGTCCCAGGAGGCCGGGGTTATGTCGGCCCTAATAGTGGGGTTGTCTTTTGCAGATGTCACTGGTGGCAGGGTACAGCTTGGGCGTTTTTATAGTGCCCACGGTACGATGGCTTTTAGGGGCTCAGTGCCAGCTGCCACTAGGGTGGGGGGAGTGGAGCGTAAGCGCCATAATGTTGTGCAGCTGCGCTGGTTGGAAGAGTTTGGTCGTCCTCCGGGGTGAGACGAGGTGGTGGATATGGTGTTGGCCCTTGGGTTTAAGGCATCAGACATCTTTGCTGTTATCCACCCCTCGGGCTCCCTGGAGTATGATGTAAGTTTTGGTACCCCCGTCTTAATGGAGAGTTTTATCTCCAGACAGGAGGTGGTGAAGAATCAGTCCTCGTGGAAATCCTTTAGAGCAGTCCCCCTGTCTAGACAGGAAGAAATAAAAAGGGTGTCAGTCCTGGTTAGAAATGAATCTATTCCCGCAGAAGATATCACAACATGGTTGGGGCGGTACGGCCAGGTGATGGCCCCGCCAGGGAAAGTTTTGGATGCCAAGGGGATCTGGACTGGTGCCTGGTCTGTCTCAGTAAGGCTTAGACGCATCGGGTTATCAGTGACACATGTGCCTGCGTCAGGTTATATTGGGAGGGATAGGATCCTTGCATTCTATCCAGGGCAACCCAAGCTCTGTTTTAGATGCAACAGTCCTTTGCATTTCAGTAGGGACTGTAGGGAACCCTTTTGCACAAAGTGTAATGAAGCTGGGCACTTGGCCAGCGGGTGCAATAAATTTCAATGCAATCTGTGCGGTGTTATGGGGCACGTTTTTAGCCAGTGCCCCTCGGCCTTTCGGGCACCTGTTGGGGGGGTGTCTCCCCCTGCGGGGTCTGGGGGGTCTAGGGAGTCTGTGCTTCCGGTTGTTTCGTCGGCCGGGCCTCCTGCCCCGCTCCAGCTGGCTGGCGCAGTGACTCTTGAGGGTCAGTCTTTTGTGATGGGTTCCGGGAGTCCGGGGCCATCGTCAGGAAGATTGGGTCATAAGTCGGGAGGCTCGAGAGTTTCCCCTTTAAAATCTGGGGGGAGGGGTAAGGCCCCTTTGGTGCAATCTGTGGTATCTCGTGGCAAGGCTAAGATGCCTAGGGTGGTGTTGCATCCCCCTTCTCGGGATTCGCAGCCCATTCCTACTTGGTCTGGGTCCTCTGTCCCTGTGTCTGGTGGTGGGGGGGATCAAGAGGCGGGTCGTTTCTCTGATTCTGATACCCCTAGTACGAGACCTGTTTGTAAGGGCAGAAGGGGTAAGGTTCCTAGAGATCCCCAGCCAGTTGTAGACTTGCCTTCTCAGCCAGGTAAGGAGAGTAAAAGCAATGTTTGGGTGGCGGTGGGAAAGGGGCGGTGTGAAAGCAGTCCTGGGGTGATCCCCAGTTCTGGGTCAGGTCCTGGTCCGGGTGTTTCCTCTCCAGAAGGTGGAGTTGGGGCGACAAGTAGTGCCCAGACTCCCCCTGGTATAGCCCTGCAGAACAGGTTTTCCACCTTGGATCCTGTGGAGGATTCTGGTGGGGGTATGGTTGCAGGGGATGGTGCTGATGGAAGTAAATGAGTAATTTTATTATAAAAAAAAAAAAAATGCAGTAATGTGGTAACATGTGTATGAGCAATGTTGGGTGGCGGTGGGAAAGGGGCGGTGTAAAAGCAGTCCTGGGGTGAGTAATTTTACTAAAAAAAAAAAAAAAAAGCAGTAATGTGGTAACATGTGTATGTACAATTGCGTGGTTGCGTAGATTTTAAAGTTTTGGGGAAGGTTGGGGTTATGATTTTGTTTTATTTGTTTATACATAATAGAAGTATGTATGTTTTAGGGGTTGGGGTTACTTGGGAAGTGGAAATGATTAAAGAGTATAATAATGCAAGTTATTGGAGCAGGTATTGGTGCGATTTTAGTGATGTGCAGATGGTATATGTATAGTATGGTGGGATAGTGTTTGTACGTAAAGAAAATGTTTAGTGGTAGAGGGTTGCTTTGGTACTTGGGAAGTGGTAATGACTAAAGAGTATAAAAATGCAAGTGAGTGGGGCAGGTATTGGTGCTAATTTTTAGTGATGTATAGATGGTATATGTATAGCATGGTGGGATAATATTTGTATGTAAAGAAAATGTATTGGGGCAGAGGGTCGTTTTGGTTTAATTGTTTTTGTCTTTTCTGTATACATTTTTGGTCGTAGAATTTTCAATAAAAAATTGCCACTCCTCGGTCTTCTAGCCGTTTTCTGCCGGGGGGGGGAAACACCCACCCATGCTCTCCGCCATGCTCGACTGTGCCCCCACCCCAAAATGAAGCTCTTTTACATCCGGGGGGGGCCGGCCGAAAACAGCGGAGAACAACGGGGGTGTCGCCCCACCTCGGGCTCCTCCGCTTCTGCCTGGCTCCTCCCGAGGCCAGGGCTTCTTTCGCCGTCTTCCGCCGAGGGCGCCACTCTCCGGGCTTCTCGACGTTGTCTTCCGCCGCGGGGGCCAGGCCTTCTTCTTTGCCGCCCCCTTCGAATTTTTCGGCCTGGACGGGGGTCGCACATCCCATCCAGGACTTGGACGTGGCGGGCTTCTCGTCGCTGTTTTCTGCCGCTGCCCCCTTCACCACGAAGCTCCGTGCTTGTTTGATGAGGGCAGCGGGCTTCCGTCGTCTTCTCCGGGGCGAGGGTCGTACATCCCACCCCGGATTTCGTCGCCGGCTTCTGCCTGGCTCCTACTAGGGGCCAGGCCTTCTTTTGCCGTCTTCCGCCGGAGGGCGCCACTCTCCGGGCTTCTCGACGTTGTCTTCCGCCGCGGGGGCCAGGCCTTCTTCTTTGCCGCCCCCTTCGATTTTTTCGGCCTGGACGGGGGTCGCACATCCCATCCAGGACTTGGACGTGGCGGGCTTCTCGTCGCCGTTTTCTGCCGCTGCCCCCTTCACCACGAAGCTCCGTGCTTGTTTGATGAGGGCAGCGGGCTTCCGTCGTCTTCTCCGGGGCGAGGGTCGTACATCCCACCCCGGATTTCGTCGCCGTCTTCTGCCGCTGCCCCCTTCACCACGAAGCTCCGTGCTTGTTTGATGAAGGCAGCGGGCTTCCGTCGCAGTCTTCCGCCGCGGGGTGACACTCGCGGGCTTCTTCTTCCATTCGATGTTGACACGGCGAGGTCCGGCGCTGAAATGCCTTCTGAGCGGCGGGCAAGGACTTATATTGGCATTGGGCGTGGGCGTGGTTATGCCAACATGTGACCTTAACCCATGTGACAGTGATGTGACGTGACATCACTGTCACATGGGTTAAGGTCACATGTTGGCATAACCACGCCCACGCCCAATGCCAATATAAGTCCTTGCCCGCCGCTCAGAAGGCATTTCAGCGCCGGACCTCGCCGTGTCAACATCGAATGGAAGAAGAAGCCCGCGAGTGTCACCCCGCGGCGGAAGACTGCGACGGAAGCCCGCTGCCCTCATCAAACAAGCACGGAGCTTCGTGGTGAAGGGGGCAGCGGCAGAAGACGGCGACGAAATCCGGGGTGGGATGTACGACCCTCGCCCCGGAGAAGACGACGGAAGCCCGCTGCTCTCATCAAACAAGCACGGAGCTTCGTGGTGAAGGGGGCAGCGGCAGAAGACGGCGACGAGAAGCCCGCCACGTCCAAGTCCTGGATGGGATGTGCGACCCCCGTCCAGGCCGAAAAAATCGAAGGGGGCGGCAAAGAAGAAGGCCTGGCCCCCGCGGCGGAAGACAACGTCGAGAAGCCCGGAGAGTGGCGCCCTCCGGCGGAAGACGGCAAAAGAAGGCCTGGCCCCTAGTAGGAGCCAGGCAGAAGCCGGCGACGAAATCCGGGGTGGGATGTACGACCCTCGCCCCGGAGAAGACGACGGAAGCCCGCTGCCCTCATCAAACAAGCACGGAGCTTCGTGGTGAAGGGGGCAGCGGCAGAAGACAGCGACGAGAAGCCCGCCACGTCCAAGTCCTGGATGGGATGTGCGACCCCCGTCCAGGCCGAAAAATTCGAAGGGGGCGGCGGCAGAAGACCCTCAAAGTTAAAACCACCTTCACCAGGTGAATGGGTAGGGGTACGATGTACCCCATACTCATTCACATAGGGTGGGGGCCCGAAATCTGGGGGCCACCTTATTAAACGGGGCTCCCAGATTCTGATTGGCTCCCGCCCGCATACCCCGACAACCAATGGCTAGGGTTGTCGGGAAGAGGCTCTTGTCCCGATCGACATGGGGACAAGAGTGCTTTGGGGTGGGGGGGCAGCGCCCCCCTCCCCCAAAGCACACACTCCCCCATGTCGAGGGCATGTGGTCTGGTACGGCTCAGGAGGGGGGGGGGCGCTCGCTCGTCCCCACCCCCATTCCTGTCCGGCCAGACTGCATGCCTGGGATGAGGGCTTGGTACGGATCTGGGGGGAACCCCACGCCGATTTTGGCGTGGGTTAACCCCTCACGTTCCGGACCAAGCCGGAGAGCCTATTGTACCCCTGGGGGGGAAGCCGCGCCGGTTTCACATTTGAAATTTGGCGCGGAGTTCCCCTTCAGTGTCAGCGCAGCCCGAGAACAGCTCGGAGCTTGCCGTGCGCCGCTCCAGGCAGTGCAAACACTGCTACGCCGCCTGGTATTTACCAAGATTTTCCCGGCGTACTGAAGAGGCGCGCGGTAAGCTCCGATTTTTCCCTCTGCGCATGCCCAGTATGCAAGTGAACCTTCCGAGGTTCTAGCGTACTTTGCAAGGGCACGGGGATCGGGTCCCAAAAGTCACTTTCCCTTTCAAATCGGCCCGCCACACAAGTTTAAACACATGTCACTACACTTCCCCTGCATCACCCCCCTCCCTCCCCTCATAAACTCCCGCCCGAATCCCCGATGTTTACATTACTAAATGCCGCACGCCAGCTCTGTACTGGCGTGCTGTGCGCCCTCTTCTGGGCGCATTAGGCACTTTAGTAAATGAGGAAACACGCTGCACTGGCAGCGTGTTTCTTTTGTAAATGTCAAAAACAGGTTTACTCCTGCTTGTGCACCATGAGTCTTGGCGCACAGGCTTGGTAAATCAGCCCCCATATGTGGTTAAGATAAACACAATAGTGCATAACAAAATTATTTCAGTGATAAATGTGCTTATTACATGGCAGCTTGTCATACCATGCCTTCTTACAGGGGTTGTAAAGGAATTTTTTTTTTTCATAATGAGCATCATTTACCCGCAGACATTCCACTTTTCACTTCCTCATTGTTAGTTTTTGCTCAGAAGTTGCTCTATTTCTTCTCTGTTCTGTTCACTTCCTGCTTGTCTGATTTTACTGACCACCGTGATGGGAGGCTTTACTGCGGTGGTCAGTGACGTGCTGACGTGCTCGCCCCCTCCTGGGAACTACACCTGTGTGGCAGGACGCTCTCTACGTGTTACAGACTTCAAGGAGGTGTGAGTTACTGGGCGTGCCGCAATTCATACTGGGAAAAGTAGTTCTTACATGAACAAATGATGCAAACCAGGAAGTGAATGAGAGAACAGAAACTAGAACGCCGGAGGTGATATAGATGAAGGAATTTAATAGGTATTTACTTGTTTTTTTTTAACAGAATCATTACACTATTCTGTCTGTCTACCTTGCAGACATTCATTTTAGGCACATTTTTTTTTTTTAAGGAAGTCCTTGTGATGAAACACGTTGGCAGTGGCTAGGACATCAGTGACTGGGGAACCTGGAAGTGCATGGGATTTACTCATACTTGAGCCCATTTTTTGCTGTTGACATATGAGAGCAAGTTTTATATTTAAATAAAGGAATTTTTAAATACTGTACAATGGTGACTGTTTGCTTGTATCTTTAATGATGAGAGAAGGGCTAGTTGGATAAGGATCCAACCGGAGGGAAAGTTGAAAATGAAGGTTACCAGAGGTGATTTAACAACTTGACCTAGCGTTGTGTTGACTGTCTTAGGCCGCGTACACACGATCAAATCTATCTGCTGGAAACGGTCTGACAGACCGTTTCAGCAGACAAATTCGATCGTGTGTACGGGCGGACAGACAGATTTTAAAGCATGCTTTAAAATCTGTCTGCACCTGCGTCGAATGGATTCGACGCATGCACGGAAGTGTTTTACTTCCTGGTGTGGTGACATGGCGGCGTCAACGTCATCGCCACGTCACCGCACTGTCTGCCAGCGGGGATTTTGGTTTGATCGTGTGTACAGCGATTAAACCAAAACAGCCCAGCAGACAAATCTGATCAAATCGGTCTGTCAGACCGATTTGAACAGATTTATTTGGTCATGTGTACGCGGCCTTAGAGATAAGCCGCCATACAAATCTGGTGACCATGTTTTTTTCATATGATTGAAGAAAAAGGAATATGTGGCATTTAGTGGATGTACTCACTGAAAGACTTTTAATGAACTGCCATATGCTGTCATTAAATAGTACACTGAGTGTTGGTGTATGGGGCTGTTTACATGTATTTAACACTGAAATACTTATGTTATACTATAGTATTTATCTCAAAGGAGAAGTACAGCCAAATCTTGTTTGGCTGTACTTTTCCCATGGATCACAAGAGTGCAGTTCATTCTGCAAGCCTGTAACCTGTTTCCAGTAGACAGCGGGTTTCAGCCCGCTGTCGGCTGACATCACAGTCACAGAGCCGGTCAAGGCTTGAGCAAGATCACAACACTGAAGTTGGGATCAGCCCATGGACCGCCACCCGGCTCAGCCACTCAGCCCCCTTTACAGCCCAGTGCTCCAGTGAGAAAGGGGGGGTGGGCAGACCAGACAGCAGTGACTGACCGTCACCATCTCTTTGCTCAGGGAGCTCTAAAAACCGTTTGAGTGGCAGTGTTTTAGAGCTGGCGGGGGACAGATGCAGCATCCGACCGATGCTGCATCCACCTAGGTAAGTATGATTCTGGGAAAAGAAAACATAGGGCCAGATTCAGGTAGATGAGAGTATCTTTCCTCTGGAGTAACGCTTCTCATTTACGTTACTCTGAAGACCCTTTCAGCGCAAGTCCTGTAATTCACATAGCAGTTGCGCGTAAACTAGCGCCAGAGTAACGATAATGCGCTGGCGTAACCCGACGCAAGTGGAAGTGGGTGTGATCATATGTAAATGATGGGCGGAGCCCAGCGCAGAGGCTTACGTTCAGCGCATCAAACACGGAGCATGCGCAGTGAGTGCGGCTCCACTCGCCCCCCTTGTGCGCATGCTCACAACTTCCGTCGGCACCACTTCCTGGGAAACGTCAGCGCAATGCGTTCCGCTGGGCGCTTAAAAGCGCTGGAGGAAACGCCATTCCGGCGCAAAAGTATTTCCGCTTCCCCCCACCCCAGGGAAGATACTTTTGTTTGGTGATGGCTGCTCCCGCTACCCCCAGAGAGGGGAGGAACCTGAATTTTAATGCACAGGAGGTCTCGCTCATCATTTCGGCAATGGAGACGGATAATGCTTTTCTCCATGGCAAAAAAAGCCGAAAGACCAGCCGGGAGAGGAAGCAGGGCATCCTGGAGTCCATTGCTGCCAGGGTCAATGTCCTGGGGTACTCCACCCGGACTGCTGGGGACATACAAAAAAAAATTAATGACCTGCGGCGCAAGGTGAGGGACAAGGTGGCCTCCATCAGGAGGTATGAGAGGGGCACAGGTGGTGGTCCCCCATGTCCTGTCACCCTAACCGCAGAGGAGGAGGTGGTTGCTCGCTGCCTGGAGAGGGAGCAGGTGGAGGGGGTCGCAGGCTATGACTCCGTGGAGGAAGGCACAAGGACAGGTAAGTGTTTTATAATCCCCTATTTGTTGTTTTGCATTTGGGGGGGGAGGGTACATGTGCCAAGTGTGTGGGACCACCAACATGTGTCTGCTTTGTGTCATCCACAGATGACGGAGCTGGGCCATCATCTGTCAGCGTGCATTCCACCCCATCCCCCCCACGCCATCGTGTGCCCGAGCCACTGGGTGGTGAAGAGGTTGTGGAGGAGGAGAGTGGCCACACCACACCTGCCGAGGTGGTTGTAGAGGATCCTGCTGTGGCAGAGCAGGACTTTACCTTAGTGTTGTCTGTCTCCTCCCCTTCTCCTGGGCCGTCTGTCGTCCCCTCCCCCATCCTTGGAAGCCCCTCAAGGGCGACTCCTTCCACCCGAGGACAACCATCTTCTGGCCCCAGGAAGGCGACCCAGAAGACCAGGGGGGTGTCTGATGGTGTCCAGGACCAGTTGGCGAGGGATCACGCCAGGCAGACGGAACAGATGGGGGCCATAGTTGGGCACTTACAGAAAGTGTCTGACAGCCTGGGCTCCGTTGCCAACCTCAGCAACGCAGTGCAGGATGTAAGCTGCAACTGCGCTGCAGTGGTCACCACTTTGGGGGAGGTGCAGGGGGATATTCGGCACCTTACTGCAGCCGTCCAGGCCAACAGTGCTGCCATCCGGGACCAGGGGAGGCTGAGTCGGCGGGCCCAGCACTACCAGGTCACCCGTCAGCTCCAGATGCAGGCCCAGACGAACTCCTACCTTGGACGGATAGCCAGGGCCTTGGAGGGCATGCAGGCCACACCTGTCAGGAGTGGCCCACCTGGGGATCAGCCACCTCCAGATGCCCCCCCCCCCCCACCCACTCCATCCAGGCAGCTGCGGAGCCAGAGAGGGGCCCCCAGAAGAAGCCCCCGGCATCCCCGATGAGGCCTTTTTTTTTTTTCTTGTTTTATATTTTTGGTTTGGACATACTCAGGTCATGAGTTTATTTTTTATTTTTCTCAGGTTATGAGATTTTGTTTATTTTATTTATCAGGATATGATATTGTTAATTTATTTTTGTACTGCACACGGTCAGGAGTGCAGGGGACAGTGTAAATGGTGTGTGAATGTGAGGGGGTGGCACTCCTGAAAGTAAGGGGTGTCACCCTCGGCCGTGGTGGTGAAGTGAACCCCACGGCTGAATGAATGACGTGTGAAAGGTGTGTGAATGGACAGTGACATCATTGGGGCCTTGACGCTGGCGTTACTGCTCCCAACTCCTACATGCTGGACTTGGGCTAATCCAATGCGATGTGCATGTGGTGTGTGTGATCTAGGGACATCAGTGGTGTACACGCGTGCACTGTCTGTGTTATTAATGTTTTGGTTTAGTGTCCAAAGATGCCTACGGCGAGGACCCTCCTGACTGCTCTTCCATCAGCAGACTGGGTGTCCTCTGGCAGGTGGGGACTGTGTGGGTCGGGGGTCAGGTCATCACGTATGTCAATATGCAGGCCTTTTTTCATAGCAAAGTTATGTAGTATGCAACATGCACCGATGATCTGACACACAAAGGTAGGGGAATACAATAGGGTCCCCCCAGACTTATCCAGGCATCGGAAACGGGACTTCAGGAGCCCAAATGTTTGCTCCACCACTGCACGGGTTTTGATGTGTGCTTCATTGTATTTTCTCTCTCCTCTGGTTTGGGGGTTCCGGAAAGGAGTCATTAGATGGGGTCCCAGTGCATATGCAGAGTCACCTGTAAGGGAAAAAGACAGGATAATGTTAGTCATGCATGTGCGATTTCTGTTGTGCATCACGGGAGGGGATAGTCATGCCTGACTCCCTTGTCACTCACCAACCAGCCAGCTGTCCCCATACATGTTCTGGTTAAATTCTGCTGGGATGGGGCTCTGATTGTATATGTAGCTGTCATGGCTGGACCCGGGGTGTTTGGCACGGACGTGCCATATGAGGCGTTGGGCATCGGCTATCACCTGTACGTTGATGGAATGCCAATGCTTCCGATTGCGGTATATGTGCTCTGTGGCACTGGGGGGCTGTAGGGCCACATGTGTGCAATCAATGGCCCCCACAGTGCGTGGGAATCTGGCAATGTTGTAGAAATCTGTCATTGCCTTCTGCCGCAGCTCCTCAGTGGTGGGTCTGATGAACTGGTTGGACATGCGTCTGAGGATTGCAGGGACAACCTGGTGCACACATCTGCTCACGGAGGATTGTGACATCCCAGCCACCACTCCACTTGTACGCTGGAATGATCCACTTGCAAGGAAATGAAGTGTTGCCAGTACCTTCACCAGTGGCTGCACTGCTTGTGAGCGGTGTGTCTTGCTGGTGATGTCATCCTGCAGGGTTGTGGTTAGTTCAAGTATTGCATCTGGGCTGAATCTGAAGAGGCGATACACCTCCTCATCCCCCATGCCAAAGAGGTTCATACGAGTGCGGTATATCCTCTCACGTGGCCGCCTTCTTGGTTCCAGGGGACCCATCAGTAGTTCTAGGACCACAATTGCCCCTGGCATGTTGGCACACAGAGGTGTTGTCCTTGCAAGTGTTGTTGTTCAGCAAGCTCCTATCGTCGGTAACGCTGCTGTAGCTGCTCTCCTGCTGACCTGTGACCGTCTGGAGTAAAGATAAAGCAGCCTTTTGTAGAAATAACTTTGCGCCGGACGGACCAGATACGCGCGGCGCATGTAGCCAGCGTATGGTGCTAATCCGTTCGTGAATTGGGAAATCTCCCTCATTTGCATATTTGCAGGGGAAATCAATGGGCGCGACTGATGCGCCCAGCGAAAATAAGCGCTGACGATACTCTGGCGTCGGAACGTTCCGCCGGTCGCAAATGACCCGTTATTGGGCGCATCTAGTTTGGTGGGTACGGGCACATAGAAACGACGGCGCATCAGCACAGTTACGCGGCGAATATCCAAATACTCCAGCGCAAGTGTTCGTGAATCTGGCCCATACTCTTTTAAATTGGTTGGAAACCTTTACATAAACCCAGTGAAGTGACTAGCCTCAAGTGATACACAGAGATGAAACAAATCCTCCTACATACAGTAAGTTGTTTATTTGCAGCTACTTCTTCTCTACAGCCTTCTACAACACATATTTTACAAAGAATCTCTCAGCTCTGAAAATCAAGGGGTAGAGATCTGGGGTTTCACACTGCAAATCTCAATGAGGAGAGTTCTTGAGCCCTAATTAGAGGGAAGGGACAGATGTGCACAGCTGACGCTGTCAATCACAGTCTGTGCTGGAGCTCTTTTCCCCCATCACCAATTATCTCCTGGATTCAGGAAGTGAGAAGTGACTCATGCAGATAACAGAGAAACAAGGCAGCAGAGAGCAATCACACTCAGTGCTTTGGATAGAAACAAGTATACAATATAGAAGGACATGCTTTTTTCAAATTTCATGTAGGAGGTTTACAACTACTTTAATATACAGGTTATTTTTTATTTTTTTTATTTGTTGAGTATAGCTAGCATATTTGTTACTTATATTCTAATTCTGGTTTATTGGTTTACATTATTATTTATCCTAATGGAAAAAATGTATCCAGCAGCTTATAAGGTTTTTTCAGTGGATTGAAGATTAGATTGCAGATAGTATGTGTTACTTAACGCCTTAAAAAGGAGAGGGAGGGGAAGGGGGTTGGTTGTTGCTGGAGAACGAAGAGGGGGGTTGAGAGAACTTTAGAACTTAAGACATTTTAGCATAATTTGGAGGATTTAAAATTGTTATAATATGTATATTTTAGGAATGATACACGTGTTTGTGAATGTTATGTGTGAAAAGAGGGGGGACGAGAGAGGGACCCCCCCTCCTGAACCATACCTGGCTACATGCCCTCAACATGGGGAGGATGCTTTGGGGTCCAAAACACCATGTCCCCATGTTGATGAGGACAAGGGCCTCATCCCCACAACCCTTGCCCAGTGGTTGTGGGGATCTGCGAGCGGTGGGCTTATTGGAATCCCAGATCCCAGGCCCCCCATGTGAATTGGTAACAGGGTACCTTGTACCCCTACCATTTCACAAAAAAGTGTCAAAAATATTAAAAAACACAAGAGACAGCTTGGGACAAGTCCTTTATTAAAAAAGAAAAAAAAATTCCAGTGATGTACATCCGTGACGGTGACCCGCTTTTTGCCTGGTTGCAAGTTCTGATGTGAACTGAACCGGGGGATGTTCAGCTCATAATATATATTTTTTTTTTGCTTTATTTGGTGATGTGAACTTTTCAGCAGAGTAAACTAATAAATAGCAGCCATGTCAATTAATTTATAGCTAGCAGGGGAAAGGTACCCATGAGTGGGGCAATCCGTAAAACTTTACAAAGATGACCCAAGTGCTTAGTCAATTTACAGTACATAGCACAGAAAACCCAGTCTATTCCAGGCACAGTGTAGGTTTGTTTTATGTTGCTGTATGCTTCCTTTAAACAATAAGTATCACACATTTTGGATTTATTTGAATTAGGTAGAATGAAAACTCATTTATTTTGTCCCTAA
The DNA here is from genome assembly GCA_029574335.1 of Rana kukunoris. Classification (NCBI taxonomy): domain Eukaryota; kingdom Metazoa; phylum Chordata; class Amphibia; order Anura; family Ranidae; genus Rana; species Rana kukunoris. Next base: position 43,079 of record JAJQKJ010000633.1, read on the forward strand.
GCTTTTTTCTAAAAACATTGGGCCAGATTCACAGAGGGATTACGCCGGCGTTACAGGAGATGCGCGGCGTAAGTCTAAATTTTCGCATGCGTTTCGATGCGCCGCATCCCCAAAACGAGATACGCAAGAAATCTACTTTGGACCGGCGTAATTTCGATAGACCGGCGTATCCGTCCGCGCAAAACTGCGCTAGACACACCATTGATTTGCTATTCAAATATGCAAATGAGGGAGTTAGGGGGATCCACAAAAGAACGTTGGTGCAGCACAGGCTACGCGCTGTGCGCAACAGCTGCACGTCCTGTCTAAAATTAGACCATAGAAAAGGTGGTATAAAATTAGACAATCCATCTACATGTCAGCTAACGCAACACTGTTAGTGAGGAGCTGAGCAGTCACACTTGCTGCACAACAAACTTTATGCCAAGATGCCCGGGGCATCCTCGCTCATAGCTATACTAATGACTTTAGAGGAGCAAAGAAGGAGGAGGGCATGGAGAAGGGCACGGAGGAGGGCACGGGAGAGGATATACCGCACATGCATAGACCTCTTTGGCATGAGTGATTCTGAGGTGTATCGCATCTTCAGATTCACCCCTCATGCCATCCTGGAATTAACCATAACCCTGCAGGATGACATCACCAGCCGAACACACCGCTCACATGCAGTGCAGCCACTGGTCAAGGTCATGGCAACACTCCATTTCCTTGCCAGTGGCTCTTTTCAAAGAACAAGTGGAGTGGTGGCTGGGATGTCACAATTCTCCATGAGCAGATGTGTGCACCAGGTTATCCCTGCAATTCTCAGACGCATGGCCAACCAAATCATCAAACCAACCACTGAGGACCTGCGGCTGAAGGCAATGACAGATTTCTACAGAATTGCCAGATTCCCACGCACCGTGGGGGCCATTGATTGCACACATGTGGCACTCCAGCCCCCCCATGAGACAGAGCACATATACCGCAATCGGAAGCATTGGCATTCCATCAACATACAGGTGATAGTCGATGCCCAAGGCCTCATATGGCACATCCGTGCCAAACACCCCGGATCCAGCCATGACAGCTACATATACAATCAGAGCCCCATCCCAATGGAATTCGAACAGAACGTGTATGGGGACACCTGGCTGGTTGGTGAGTGACATGGGTGGCAGGCATGACTAACATCCTCCTGTCTTTTCCCTTACAGGTGACTCTGCATATGCACTGGGACCCCATCTCATGACTCCTATTCTGAACCCCCAAACCCCAGGAGAGGAAAGATACAATGAAGCCCACGCCCAAACACGTGCAGTGGTGGAGCACACCTTTGGCCTCCTGAAGTCACGTTTCCGATGCCTGGATAAGTCTGGGGGTACCCTGTTGTATTGTGTGGAAAAGTGTAGCGCTAATAATGACACAAATAATGATAATACAATAAAGATTAAATCATGCAACACCACATGTGAATGAATGGTATTCAAAAGTCCATAAATGTTTTGAATGAATCGGTGAGTCGGTTTCTTTGAGTAAAACAGATACACAAAATCCAGTGCATAAAGAAGTGAAAAATCCACCACCGCTTATGACAAGGGGCTTACCGGACCGATTGGACCTAGACAGGCATATACCCACTAGGCCAATCAAGCTTTGTTAAAGTTGATATACTGAAGCGGGTACACCATACACGTCATGCGATTCGGTATCAATGAAGGCAAACCTCAGACAGATGATTCAAAAATACTTCCCAGCAAGCAGCAACTCTCAACAGATCACTCAGAGGGCATATCAGTACTCCAACCGATAAGCATGAAAAGGAGAAGGCAAGGCGTACATAGCGTAATTCCGTAATAAAAATCGATATTTATTATAAAGAGAAAAACTCACATTTTGCAATGGTCAATAGAGCTTATAGAAAAAGGGTAGCAGGAACAACAGTAGTCCATCCCGACATGTTTCGTTACAAAAAGAACATAATCTGGGGTGCTGTCATCATGCTACACTTACCCTTATATACAGCAAAAGGTCCCCACACTCATATCAAGGCTCCCATAGGCAGCTGATGGTAATAACATGGCACTTCCTGTAAATTGCAATGGAGGATATGGTGTGCGGGTCAAGCCTCTCTTTCAGTACAGGAAGTACATCGAGAGGGTAATTATTCAAACCAGACCTCAAAGAACAGAGCTATAAGCTCATAAAATGGCATCCGCTCTGATAAAGCGGAGAATTAGCCATGCAGGAAAAAATAAAAACACAGGCACCTGTATTGATAAAAAGATGTGCACTCCAAGCTCAAACAGCATGTCACAGCACATCACATGATATTAAAACCAAGCCTCGTTCTGAGGATGAGAACGAATCCACATTATTTTCCCCCTATTGGTAGATTGCGGTCACATGACCGCACTACCAAGCCTCATAGTGGATCACATAGCCCGTGATGTGCTGTGACATGCTGTTTGAGCTTGGAGTGCACATCTTTTTATCAATACAGGTGCCTGTGTTTTTATTTTTTCCTGCATGGCTAATTCTCCGCTTTATCAGAGCGGATGCCATTTTATGAGCTTATAGCTCTGTTCTTTGAGGTCTGGTTTGAATAATTACCCTCTCGATGTACTTCCTGTACTGAAAGAGAGGCTTGACCCGCACACCATATCCTCCATTGCAATTTACAGGAAGTGCCATGTTATTACCATCAGCTGCCTATGGGAGCCTTGATATGAGTGTGGGGACCTTTTGCTGTATATAAGGGTAAGTGTAGCATGATGACAGCACCCCAGATGATGTTCTTTTTGTAACGAAACATGTCGTGATGGACTACTGTTGTTCCTGCTACCCTTTTTCTATAAGCTCTATTGACCATTGCAAAATGTGAGTTTTTCTCTTTATAATAAATATCGATTTTTATTACGGAATTACGCTATGTACGCCTTGCCTTCTCCTTTTCATGCTTATCGGTTGGAGTACTGATATGCCCTCTGAGTGATCTGTTGAGAGTTGCTGCTTGCTGGGAAGTATTTTTGAATCATCTGTCTGAGGTTTGCCTTCATTGATACCGAATCGCATGACGTGTATGGTGTACCCGCTTCAGTATATCAACTTTAACAAAGCTTGATTGGCCTAGTGGGTATATGCCTGTCTAGGTCCAATCGGTCCGGTAAGCCCCTTGTCATAAGCGGTGGTGGATTTTTCACTTCTTTATGCACTGGATTTTGTGTATCTGTTTTACTCAAAGAAACCGACTCACCGATTCATTCAAAACATTTATGGACTTTTGAATACCATTCATTCACATGTGGTGTTGCATGATTTAATCTTTATTGTATTATCATTATTTGTGTCATTATTAGCGCTACACTTTTCCACACATTTTCTATTAGCAATTTTTTGATCTCTCTTGCTGTGTTAGCGGCTTTTTGTATTTTAAGATAGCGCAGTATTTTTTCTTTTTCGATTTTGTACCCTGTTGTATTCCCCCAACTTCGTGTGCCAGATCATCGGTGCATGTTGCATGCTGCACAACTTCGCAGTGAGAAAGGGCCTGCAGATTGACATACGTGATGACCTACCCCCGGAACCAGACAATCCCCCCCTAAGCGAGGCTACCCCGTCTTCTGAGGGAAGAGCAGCCAGGAGACAGCTCACATTAGGCATCTTTGCACGTTAAATACACACATTAATCATGGCACAATGAGAATGCATGCATGCACACCACTGTGGTCCCTAGCACAGACACATCACATCCTCATCAAATTGGATTAGCACAAGCCCACCATGCTGGACTTGTGAGCAGCAACGCCACGCCACGGCTCCAATTATGTCACTGTACATTCATACACCATTCACACGGACCTGGGGATCACTTCCCCCTGGTCCTGGGGAACCCTTCTCCACCCCTTCTTCTGGCAGGAATGTCACCCCCACATTCTGAAATCATTCACAACACAAAAAATAAATAAAAAATGACCAGCAAAAAAAAAAAAATTCCAGCAAAAAAAAAAAAATCATGGGGGGAAAAAAAAAGTCCAGAAAAAAAAAGGGGGAAACCAAATTAATGCTGCTGGCGTGACCCACGCCTGGGGCGCCCACGGCCACGGCCCCCGCCTCCTCAGGGGAGACTCACGGGGAGGAGGGGTAATCCGGGGAAGGAGGAGCAGCCCCTGGTCTCTGCCCACCTGGCGGCCTGCCCTCCAGGGCCACGGCAATTCTGGTCAGGCCAGCACTTAGTGATGCCGTATTGGCCTGGATAGCCTGGGTGAGGGCCCTCACATCCTGCCCAACATCTGCTGTAGTAGTCTGCAGTACGTTTAGGCAGTTTGTAAGAGCCAGGGAGTGGCAGTCCAGGTCCCCAAGCGTATCCTTTATGGAGGACAGGCTCTCCTCCATCCGCCCCAAAGTCTGGCTGACCTGTCCCAGATGGCGGGTCTGAAGGGCCTGGTCCCTTCTCAGATTGGCGGGCAGAACCTCGGCCACCCCCTGGTCTTCTGGGACGACTTCCTGCCTCCAGCTGATGCTTGTGGCCTGGGAGAAGGGGAGGCCCTTGGGAGGGGAGCCCTGTTGGGGGAGGAGTGGGAGGGGCTAGCACATATGGAGGGCTGGCTGCTGCCAGCCAGAGAGGAAGACTCCTCCAAAAACAGCAATCCACTGGCTGACATGACATCCTCCTCCTCCTCCAACTCCTCCGAGGACTCCGGCCTTGTCGGGGGGTCCTCATCAGGCTGTTGTCCCGGGGATGGTGCGGTCAGGCCAGATGGCCCAGCACCCTCCTGCACATCTGTGGATGACACAAAACATTCACAGGTTGGAGGATCCACACACTTGCCACATATTCCTTTCCCCCCCTCCCCCACACATGCTACACACCAGATAGGAAAAAAAAACCTTATCTGGCATCACGGCTTCATGACTGGAGTCATAGCCAGGCAGGCCCTCCACTTGTTGCCTATTAAAGGTGTGGGCCACCGCACGCTCCTCCACTGTCAGCCTAACAGGGCATGGTGGGCCCCCTCCAGTGCCCCTGGCATGGGCTGCCATTTTGGCCAGCTTCTTGCGGACCACACGCCGGAGGTCATTGATTTTCTTGACGATCCCCTTGCGTGTCCGGGTCTCCCCCCCCCCCCCCCAATGCATTTACCTGGTCAGTAATGTTCTGCAAAATCTCCTTCTTCCTGGCCGGGGTGGTGTTGGCACTCTCCGGGCCGTGAAGGAAACGCCCATATTGGGTAAGGGCCCGGGCAATAATTTGTTTCTCCCCCAAAGAAAAATATCACAAAGACAAGTCACAATGCAACAAACAACAGAACAAAAGCACCTTGCTGTATAGGAAGGGATACAAAGGGATGTACTTTTGCAAAGGAAGTGCGTTTGTGTCTGTCTATTTATGCTGTCTGCGTAGTTCACTAAGTTGCCCGGGACCACTTCCAATTTCACTGATTGAGCCGTTCCCGAGTTGTGAGCATGCGCACAGAGGTGCTGACCATGGTCTGCTTCATGTGCGCATGCGCGATCCGGCCGGCCCTTCATTTGCATGGGGTCACGGCTCATTTCAATGAAACACGCCCACGTCCTTCCCAATTTGAATTACTCCGCCTTACGCCTCGGAATTAACGTTACTCCGGCACTAATTTCTGCGCAAATACTACGAGGATACGGTGATTGCGCCTCTACATTGCGCCGGTCTAACGTAAAGGAGGTGCGCTACGCTGGTCAAAAAATGCGCCAATGTACGTGAATCTGGCCCATTGTGCCCTCGAGAGCAGAACACTCAACAAGAGAGGGTGATGTTGCAATATCTATAAAAATGTGATGTTAATTAAAGGTTGCAAAGAATGAACGTGACGTGAATCATTTTCTTTATGTTCCCTCAATCCCATACTATTCTTTTTTTTTTGTTTACAAAAGTTTATTAAGAAGTATAAATTGGGATACAAGCATAGGTATAAAAAACATAACACTTTTCATAGGCACAACAGTGAATTAGTAACACGTAAGGCAGGTCATGATGAGTGGTCCCTGAGTGGGTAGAGGATAAAGTCAGTAATACATCACTATAATTCAATGCGTATATAAGCAAATGGGAACATCAATTCGTGTACTACCAATATGACCATTTGGCATCAAAAACATGTAGGCTGTCATTAATTGTGTGGTATATTCTTTCTGATAGTTTCAACAGTTCCATCCTGTCGAGCACCTGTGACCATATTACCTCCCCAGATCTCCAGTTAAGTGCGATCATCCATTGCACCGAGCTACATAGTGAATGGAGGAGTCTGGAGCATGGGGGAGGGATGTCTGGGACATCTCCATAGAGTAGACAGATTAATGGGGTGAGAGAGACTTTATGTTTAGAGGAGTCCTCAAATCTACGAGCTACCTCCAGCCAGATTTGTAATAGACGTGGGCAGCTCCAGAAAGTGTGAAGTAGCGTACCTTCAGCTTGGCAGCCTCTGAAGCAGTCAGGAGAAACTGTCGGATAGAAGGTAGGGATTTTGGATGGGGTTAGGTACCATCTTGTGAATAATTTTGTTGGGGTTTCCCTAAAGGAGACTGCTTTGTTGCTTTTCCTGAGGTTTTCGGACATAGCATACCATGTATCTGGGGGAAGGTCAATACCTAATTCTGATTCCCATCGTAGCATGGGTTGGGTTTTTTCAGAGGCCGAGAAATCATTAAGGCTGTTGTATAGCCTAGATATCATTCCTCTATCCCTGGATGAGGATTTGCATATTCTTTCAAAGACTGTCATAGATGGGCTCGTGGAGAGTGAGAAATGTGTCTGAAAAAATGATTTAATTAAATGGAATCTCTCAATCTCTGAGGAGGGGAGTCTAAAGTCCCTTTGAAGGGATTCAAAGCTTCTAAAGCTCCATTTAGATTGTAGTGAGCCCAAAGAAGTCAAGCCAAGGTCTATCCAGGCAGAGACAGAATGTCTGTCCTTGTATGCAAGAGGTAGTCTGGGATCGCCTAGGAATGATGTGAGTGAGGAGGTTGCTGAAGCTAGAGGGAAAGTGTCGCTAGTATTTTGCCAGAGTTTAAATGCATGAGCCACTATAATGTTACGTTTGATGAGGTCTTTATAAAGGATGTATTTAGACCAAAGTATCCCTTGTAAGTGCAGTGGAAATATAGATGAGGTCTCAAAGTTCATCCAGGGAATGTTTTTATTTGGGGAAAACCATTGGGAGATTTGTGATAGGCGTGCGGCTAAAAAATATTTCCATAAATTGGGGAGTCCCAGACCGCCCTTAGACTGTGATTTATATTGTAGGGCGTAGCTATATCGTGGTCTTTTGTCAGCCCAAATGAATTTATTAATTTGTCTTTGAAGAGCCTCGAGTTTGGTTTTAGGGATGTTGATTGGAATGGAGCGAAAGTAATATAAGAGTTTGGGGAGGATGTTCATCTTGATTGCAGAAACTCTGCCCAAAAAAGAAATGTGATAGGAGGACCAGGTTTTCAGGAGAGAGGTAATGCGGGCTAGTAGTGGGATGTAGTTAGCCTTAAATAAGCCGTTGTAAAGAGGAGTGATATTAACACCCAGGTATGTAAATGAAGAGGAGATCCACGTGAAGGGGAAGTTGGACTGAAGAAGGCTAAGTTCTGCTGGAGGGATGTTAATAGGTAGTGCGGAGCATTTACTTAAGTTAATTTTAAGTCCTGAGACCCTATGGAAAAGTTCTAGTTGTTTAAGAAGTACGGGAAGGGAGGTATGGGGGTTGGTAATGTATAGTAGTGCATCGTCAGCATACAAGCTAATCTTGTATTCCTGATGATCCTTGGTATATCCTCTTATATCTGGGTTGGCTCTGATAGCCTGGGCTAAGGGCTCTATGGCTAAAGCGAAGAGGAGTGGAGACAGGGGGCAGCCCTGTCTGGTACCTCTACCTAATGGAAAAAAATCAGAGTTGACACCAGGTAAACGGATGCGAGTCTGTGGAGAACCGTACAGAGCATTGAATCCCTGTAAAAATGCTCCAGAGACTCCAAATTTGGGGAGCAAGTAATTCAAGTACGACCAGCTGACACTGTCGAATGCCTTGTGAATGTCAAGGCTGAGAAGACAGGTTTGGCGTGAGTGGAGATTAGCATCCTGGAAAACATTGGCAACAAGCCTGATGTTGTCTGTGATCTGTCTGTTGGGTATGAAACCAGATTGGTCAATGTGAACTAGTGAGGAGATGACTTTGGCGAGTCTGTCTGCAAGAATCCTGCCAAAGATCTTAAGGTCGTTGTTCAGGACCGAAATGGGGCGGAAATTCTGGGGGAGTGAATGGTCTTTGTTGGGTTTGGGGATTAAGGAGAGATTAGCTAATAGCATTTCTCTTGGAAAGGAATTGCCTTCTAGGATATGATTAAAGAGGTTCTTTAAATGGGGGGCAAGGAGGGGGGCGTATTTTTTGTAGTATAAGGATGTGAACCCATCAGGGCCAGGTGCAGTGGAGATTTTGAGTGATTTGATAATGTGTGTAATTTCCTCAGTTGTACAAGGTGCGTTAAGAGAGTCCAAATGTTCGTGATCGAGGGAGGGGAGATTGAGGCTGTCCAGCCAAGATTTAGCAGCTTCATTTGGGGGGGTGTTGGGATTTGACATGAGGTTTCGATAAAAGGAGGTAAAAATTTCCATAACTTCCTGTGGGTGGGAAACTAGGTTGCCCTTATTATTTCTAAGTTTGTATGTATGCGTAGGGTTACTGTCTTGCTTAAGTTTCCTCGCAAACATTGCTGAGTGGGAATTGCAGTGTAGCATATATTTGGCTTTAGAGAACCTGAGGGACTTCTCGACATTAGCGGAGAGGAGGGTATCTAGGGATTTGCGTTTTTCTTGTATTTGTTGGGTAATGGCAGGATCAACTGCATGATGTAGTTTAATGTATAGATGGTGGAGTTCATTAGTGAGGCGTCTGATGTCAGCCTGTCGCTCTCTATTTTTGGATGCAGCTAAGCTAATGATGTGACCTCTTAAAACTGCTTTGTGGGCAACCCATATGGTGGTGGATGGAGTTTCCTCATTAATATTGTCTGTGAAATAGTTTTCTATGTGTGAGGAAATAGTAGAGTTGCTAGCAGGGTTTGTTAGTAAGGAGTCATTGAGGAGCCAGTTATGAGGAGAGGGGGTTAGTCCTATGTAAGATGTGGTGAATGTGCAGATATCATGGTCCGACCATGGGCAAGGGTGAATCTGTGCCTGAGTGGAGTTGGCAAGTAGGATAGGGGTAGACAGGACATAGTCAAGTCTAGCATAGCAGTCATGTGGGTGAGAATAGTGGGTATAGGCTTTGATACCCGTGTTATGAGCTCTCCATGTGTCTAATAATTGTGCCTTATTAATCAGACGGTTTATGGTCTGGGTTTTGTATGGGGGATATGGAACTTCTGTCAAGGATTGGGTGGGCAGCTAAGTTAAAATCCCCACCTATCAGTATGTGGGGTGAGTGGTATTTGTCCAATGTTTCAAAGAATTTAAGAAAAAAAGAAGTATGGGTGTCATTCGGGGCGTAAACCGAGGCTATGGTGATTTCCCTATTGTTAATGATTCCTTAAATATATGGTGAACATCAAAGATGATCGTGTTACGTATAAGAATGGCGACCCCCTTAGTTTTATTGTCAAAGGTGGTATAATACACTTGGTTATAGGATTTGTGAAGGAATTTAGGGTGGTTAGCGGAAGCAAAGTGAGTTTCCTGGAGCAGAATAATGTCTGCGCCCAGTTTTTTGTATTGCTGAAAGGCTTTTTTACGTTTATTGGGTGAGTTAAACCCATTAGTGTTGTGAGAAATGACTTTAAGACCCATGGTTAGAATCATGACAATCTATCAGCTGAACAACAGAAATATATAAAAGCTGATAACATAAAGAGGTAACAGATCCAACCATAAAGATGTCGCCTGTGTGTGGTTTACCTTTACAGAGCAGGAAACACCGAAGCCACGCGAAGAAACTGCATGGAGTCAGTATCTCCGCCATGCATGGCATTCTACAAGTAGGGTAGAAATATAAGATATATTGGTTATGTATATCTATGAGTGAAAAATAACAAGAATACATATACACTATGCCTGTGCAAAACATATATAGTTTTTTCTGTGCAAAAACACAGGAGATAGTACTCCTGATATAAACCAGATTTTGCAAAAAGGGTAATAACCCATTTGTTCTGGTATTAAACCGATCAAACATAAAAATTAAAAGAGAAACAAAAAAGAACATATAGGATAAAGAAAAATTATCCTTATCCTGCGTCAGATCTAGCCAGACCATCATAGTGGTGGTCTAGATATAGATCGAGGCAGGAGTGGGGTCAAACTAACTGCGGCGGACACACCCGGACGAAAGGACATGCTAAACTGTATAGAAGCATCATGTAAGTGCATGGCAGCTTAAAACAATAATGTAATAATATATAACATTCAAAAATTAGAGAACAGGGCCAGCATAACTGACCACAACATTGTATTAAAAGGATTGGAGGTAGGAGAGGGATGTGATATTGTGGTTTAAGTCACAACCATCTCAATAGGGAGGAGGTAGATCAAGAGAAACTTGAGGCAGTCCTGTGCAGTATCTGAGGATTAAAATGTAGGAAGTTCAGGATAGTTCTCTTTTAGTGCAGGGGATAAACAGAGCTATAACATGAGATTGCTCTAAGTAGCATAGCATTTGGCAGAATGAGATGATAGAAAATAAATCTGCTATAGTGGCTTGTTTAGTGCAGAGAGTACTGTGTGTTAAGTTATTTGCCACTGGAGCCCATGAGCTAGATGAGTGGAGCAATTTGATGTGTTGGAGACTTTCCAGCAGGGGAGGGGGGACCTCCAGTGGAGGAAGTGTGAATCACGTGTAAAAAGTCTGGAAAGAAATAGCAAGTTCAAAAGAACTTTCTGCTTTTCCTGCAGAATCTGAATGATTAGGTTGTACTGGAGCACATTGGAATCTGTAGTGTTGGGCATTCTTGAAGCAAGGGATTAAGTTTCTGGAATGCAGCAATCTTCAGGAGGGATAGTGCAGTAGCTTAGTGAACCATTTGAAAGCTTACATGGGGTGATTTCACTGATGATTAAATCCCATACTATTCTTAATGGAACAAAGTAAAAGAATTGCAAACTTTGCATCCAGTGCATCAAGTGTTATTAATTGCTGATGATATATGGAATATGGCATTTTTATTTTGGTCCACCATAAAATATATTTGACCAGTGACTAGTTATCTTAATAAACAACTATCATTTCCTACAAATTCCATTTCACCGTTCATTTGTCGCAAGCAATGAAGTATGAAACTGGTCCACAGATAAGTGAAGAATCCGTAGGTCACGGTTTGTTACACTTCTGTTCGCTTGATTGCAGAAGGATGGAATTCATTTTGTTTCTAGAGTTCACATGAGGTATACAGTACAAATTAGTTGGAATTTAATTCATGTTTCAAGGAACTAATTGTTCAGACTTTTAAACTGAGTTCAAGAAATGCAGATATATTATTCCTTCAAACAATTTTTAAAATCCCTGTCTTTTTTGTTTATTTTTTTGACATTTTGCCTTTATTAAAAATGGTACAAACCAACATACATCATCAAGCTTTCTTTGTTTCCTTTTAAAAACATTCTATACGTCATCAGTTTTGAGATTTTTCCATACTCGGACGCGCGCGCGGGCTCACGCAGGCAAGACATGTCTGACTAGAGCTCCGCTCCTGGAAGGAAGAAAGCCGCAGATATTTTCAGTTATATCGATCTCCCGTCGAAACCAACAACGGGTACTTTTCGCTAAGAGGTGAGAGAGGAAGGGTGCGCGAAAAAATGGTGCTGGGAGGCACAAGGAACAAAACTAAATCGAATTTCAGCAGCGGCTCCCAGCGGATCAAAGGCGCTGCAAAAGAGGCGCCAGTCACCTCAGAGAAGCTCCCCTCAGGGAAAACTCAGAAGCGCACAGTGAAACCTGCCTCACACATGGCTACAGCGGCGAACTATGCTTCAGACAATGAAGAAGAGGACACAAATGACTCTCCACAAACCCCCACTAGCAAGAAGGAAGTCCCCTCAGACTTACTGAGGCAATTTGAAAAAATGCTCCAAAAAGCCCTGAAACACACATCTGACCAAATAACTGCAAACCTCACCAAAGAAATCAGAGAATTGGGGAGCCGGACTGAGGTCCTTGAGGAGAAGGTAGATGAAATAGAAACCCACACCCACGAATGTCTGACTGAATTGGAAGCACTTAAAGAAGAGAACCAGACCCTACAAAGCAGGCTAGAAGATTTTGAGAACCGGGCCAGGAGGTCCAATTTGAGGTTCAGGGGCATACCGGAATCAATTCTGGACTTACAAGCAACCATTTTGGCACTGTGTCAAGAACTTCTGCCGGGTATACCTGTGGAGAGATTAGAGATGGACAGAGTGCACAGGGCACTCTCCCCAAAAAAAGCTGAAGGTCCCCCCAGAGACATTATAGCCAAGTTTCATTTTTTCAGAACCAAAGAGCAGATCCTGGAGGCAGCAAGGGAGAAAGGCACCCTTTCCTTCCAAAGCCACAGCTATCAAATATTCGCTGACATTTCACAGCTAACCATCGCCAAAAGGAGAGCCATGAAACCCCTTCTAACAGAGCTGCAACAACGCAACATCAGGTACCAATGGGGGTTCCCCTTCTCTCTGCGCTTCACGATCCACGGCACCAAAATAACCTGCAGAACACCTGACCAATTGCACCAGGCTCTTCTGGACTTCAAGCTAATTGACAACCCTGCATCTACTTCATCCACCCGCAGAAGAACAGCATCAGCATCTTCACGCAACAACTCCCCACATCAGGGTCAGAATAATGGCTCACACCAGTCAAACAAACGGGTAGATTTGTCCCGCAGCCTCAAGAACAAGAAGATTCCATGGACTGAATCCCCAAGCAACAACTATTCTGCCCTCACCCCCATAGGCCAAAAGCGTGCTAGCTGGACTATGTTCTCTTTACCACACCTTTCTGGAAATCTCCCTTTCCCCCTTCCCTCCTGGACATAGCATCAGGTGGAAATGGTCATACTGGCACCTCACACACCACACACCACTTTATGCCCCCCACAATACAACAGGGCCTCCCTCTCCCAACCCCACAATTGAACTGTTCACCCACTAAGCCCTGACTCAGGAAAATGCAGGTGCCCTCACCCCTATCACAGGTCCCATCCCTCAACACCCATCCCTTAACACCTGCACCCCTTCCTCAACAAATTCTCTACACACGAATCAGGCTATCTACATCCCAGCCAGCATAGGCCCTGACCCCAAGTACCTTTTTTGACACATAGTCTGCTCCGCCAATCACTCATGGGGCTACTCAGGGAGTCCCCAACCCCCTATCCCCAAACATGATCGCTAGCCCTCCCTCTCTGGCCCCTACCACCCCTAAGCGCCCTAAAATGTTAACATACCTAACCTAAGTCTTATTATGCGATCAAATGGGAGCTTGTGCACCCCCAGAGGTGCGATTTTTCACATTTTAGTAAGCGGCTTTCTGATTCTGGGCGAACACGCGTCCCACTAGGCCCACCTCCGGCCCCCAGGCTATTATCTGGGGACTTGACGAAGGCCCCTTTTCCCTGGGCGGGGGACCTTCTCCCCCACCTCGGGCAAACATTGTTCACTTTTTCTGTATTCTGATGTTTATGCGTGCAATAATATGTATTGTCTTTTACTTTTTTTTTCAAGGTTGAAGTTCTGAACCTCCCCCCCTCCCACCCTCCCCTCCTGTCTGCATGGAATGGTCTGGGAAAACTCCCTTCACTGAACCACGGTAAGAAGAGTTTATTGGTTTGGCTACCATGGCACCCTTGAACATATTGACACTCAACGTACAAGGTTTGAATATCCCACAAAAGCGTACAAAAGCATTCAGGCTTTTCCAGGCTAAAAAAGCCCACGTAGTGTGCTTACAAGAAACCCACTTCACCCCCGAACTCTACCCCCAAGCACTTCAGTGCGACTTACCCGCAAGTGTATACAGCCTCAGCATCCTCCAAGAAACGAGGCACCTTAATTGCTTTCCACCGAACCACTCCATTCACCCTTCTATCTGAAATAAAAGACCCCGAAGGCCGCTATCTCATCTTGACAGGATCCATCTTAGACACCGCGGTTACAGTGGTGTCCTATTACGCTCCAAATACAAACCCTATGCCATTTATGTCCCATCTCTTTCAAACCATCACAATTCACAAACTGGGGTCCCTACTGATATGCGGAGACTCAAACCAAGTACTGCTCCCATTTTTAGACAGATCACCTTATATCCAACCAAAGCATCACGCCAAATGGACACTCCCCAATCTTCTCACCAAATATAGTCTAGCAGATACATGGAGAGAAATGAACCCAGCAAAACGTATCTATACTTACTACTCCAACCCCCACCATTCTTTAAGCCGCATTGACCATATATTCCTAACTATAGGTATGCTGCCTGAAGTCGTCAACTCAACTATCATCCCTATCCCTTGGTCGGACCACAATGCGGTCTGCACAACGATTGCATCTACTATCCCCAAAAAACAGGACCCTACCTGGTACCTACCAGAAATTTTACTCAAACACCCAACTCACAGCCAAGAAATTAAACAAACTCTCCAGGAATACCTAAAATTTAACATGAACCCCGAAATCTCGGCCCTCACTCTTTGGGAAGCCCACAAGCCAGTTCTGAGGGGCGCACTCCAAAGGCAAATGGGGATCCTTAAAAAAAAAACGAATTCAGATGGCAAAGACCCTTGAAACCGAATTCAACACAGCCTTCCTGGCCTTCCAAAATGATCATTCCCCTTCCTCTAAAAACCGCTTAGACAAAGCTCGTTTGGAGTATGATCTATTCCTCACAGAATCAGCAAATAAGACCCTGAATAGATCCAAACATACCTTTTACAAAAGGGCCAACAAGTCAGGGACCTACTTAGCCAGAGCACTCAACTCCATCAACAAAACGTATACCCCCATCAAACTGAAAGTAGCGAACAATGTCACTTCTAGTAACCCCTATAAAATAGTTCAGAAATTTAGCTCCCATCTGAAAAAGATATACTCAGAAACAAACACATTTAATGGAACAGAGGCTGACTCCTTCTTTTCACAATTCCAGCTCCCCCGCCTGACAGAATCCCAGAAAAATCACCTAGACAAACCAATCTCCACGAACGACGTAGTAGAAGCTATTAAAGAATTAAAACTCAACAAAAGACCGGGCCCTGACGGGTTCTCAGCCCAATATTATAAATCCTTTGTCGAACTCATCTCCCCAAGACTGGCCGAAGCCTTCAATGACCTCCTAAAGCATAAATCCTTTAGACAGGAATCCCTTCTAGCTACCATTTGTATGATTCCCAAACAACACACCGATTCGACCCTCAGCGAGAACTACCGTCCAATATCCATGCTAAACATAGACATAAAACTACTAGGCAAAATACTAGCAACCCGCTTAAACAAAATAATTGGAACTCTAATACACCGTGACCAAGTAGGCTTCATGCCTAACCGTCAAGCAGGAGACAATATAAGGAGGGCAAATCTTTTAGCTCACTTTGCAAAGAAAAGGGGAATACCTGCTTGCTTTCTTTCTTTAGATATCAAGCAGGCATTCGACTCCGTATCATGGTCATACCTGGGATACGCACTACAGAACTGGGGCTTTGGCCCCAACTTTATGACATGGGTCACAGAGCTCTACAACAAACCGAAGGCCTACGTTAAGTACGCGGGATACAAGTCAGAAACCTTCACCATTAGCAAAGGAACTAGACAGGGTTGCCCACTCTCCCCGCTACTATTTGCCCTCCTTATCGAGCCTCTGGCGCAAAAAATTAGGTCAGACCCAACAATCCTAGGTATAGAGGTAGGTGGCTATAAACATAAATTGTGCCTATTCGCAGATGACATTCTCCTGTTCCTCTCATCTCCCCAAGTAACGGGCCCCAACCTAATCCCAATCTTAAACAAGTTTGCATCTTTCTCAGGCCTGGTCATCAACCCCAAAAAATGCCTCGCTCTTAATATCTCACTCTCAGACACTGAACTAAAAGCTGCCAAGCATGGCTTACCCTTTGTTTGGACAGAAAAGAATATCCCCTACCTAGGAGTACGCCTCACGGCAACACTGTCTGATTTATTTTCGTCCAACTACCCCGCACTACTAAAACACCTATCAGCCCTCTTAAACTCATGGTCTCACCTCCCTCTGTCCTGGCTAGGAAGGCTCAATGCCGTCAAAATGACGATACTCCCTAAACTCCTTTACCTTTTTAGAGTGCTCCCTATCCCCATCCCTTCGCACTACCTAAGAATGACGCAAAAGAAAATGTCCAACTTTATCTGGAAAAACAGCAGACCTAGAATAAAACCTCAAACTATGCACCTTCCCAAAGCCAATGGTGGGTTGGGCTACCCCAATATCACTAATTACTACAGGGCAGCGCAACTAGCGACTATGACAAACTACCACGCTACCCAGGAACCACCCATATGGGTTTCAATCGAAGCCGTCGATAGCGATCCTACCCCAATATCCAACATACTTTGGGTCCCCGCCAAGTCACGTAAACATATAAGTAACCCCATCACAAAACACTTGCTCTCCCTTTGGGATAGAATAAAGACCAAAAACTCCCTACTATCCCCACACACCCCACTGCTGTCGTTTCACAAAAACCCTGCATTCTACTCAGCTTGGGTCTACCCCAACTCCTTCAAGGAATGGTCGTTAAGAAATTGCACCTGTTTGCACAATTTTATTGATTCCGCCTCCGTCTTGTCCTTCCCAACTATCCAAGAAAAGTATGGTATACCACCTTCTGAACTGTTCAGGTACCTACAAATCAAAAACTTCTTCAAACCGTTTATTGACGCTTCACCATCACCTCTCCGTATAACTAGTTTTGAAAATTACTGCAAAAATGAGCCACACGCCAGAGGTAAAATATCAGTATTATACTCCCACCTGCTCTCCTCCACTATCCCCGGAAACTTCTGTATGTTCGTAAATGGGAAGAGGACCTGGGAATAGAGTTGGAACCTTCCGAATGGAAACAAATATGGAACAACACCAGGTCCGCTTCTCGGAACGAACTAGCAATCGAGACCAATTACAAGGTACTAACCAGGTGGTACTTAGTGCCAGCCAGGATAGCTAAATTTACCAAAGACTACCCTGGAGAATGTTTCAGGGGTTGCTCGGCCCCAGGGACATATCTTCACATATGGTGGACATGCCCAAAAGCACAGTTATTTTGGAAGGAAATCTTCCACATAATGAACATGCTCACAAAAAAGAACATCCCCCCAGACCCCAAAATTGCATTACTGAATCTCAAGCCGACTAATCTGTCGCACACACAATTTAAGTTAATACTTCAGCTGCTCACAGCCGCAAAACAGACCTTAGCAAAGGCCTGGAAATCACCCAATCTCCCACTCTGCGAAGTGGAAAGGAGAATGAACTGTGCGATGACCCATGCCAAAATGATGGCAATGGATACGGACACCACCGCCAAGTTTGAGAAGATATGGCATCCCTGGTCTGCTTACGCAATCCCTGGTGATTTTAATAATGATGTACTTCTGCCGTGGTAGCCCAGCCAATGTAATGCTCCATCCTTTGTAAATACCTCTTTGACAGGGAATCTCCGACCATTCCTGCAGACGCTCTCCCCCCCACCCCCCCCCCCCCTCCCCACCTCCTTCCCTTCCCTAACCCAAATTTTGTTTTCTTAAATTTGCTAATAGATATATACATTTATATTGATGTAACATGTTAGACATTGGAGATTCCAAACCTGCATGTAACCTTGCTCCATTTCAAGTCAACACCCCGAGTCCTGTTCGATCTCTTTAACTAGCAAAAAACATGCTAAGTCTCCTGACTTCGTAACCAATTACTGCAACCTTGAACGCAACACAGATCCAAACGTAATATGACTCTTTCGGGAGAAACAGCTCCCGCGCTAACCATTAAGGAATCTCCAATGTTGCTCCTTATTGTATAATCCTTCATTTATTGCATCTGTACAACTTTCTTGTTTACCCAAATAAAGATATTTTGACAGGAGATTTTTCCATACTCTGGATAAGTGATCTTTGTATTGTACTTAGTGTTTTGGATGGCAGCACCACACAACTGAAATGTTTAATGAAATGTGTTACATGAAACTAGTACAGTATCTCATAAAAGTGAGTACACCCCTCACATTTTTGTAAATATTTTATAATATTATATATTTTCATGTGACAACACTGAAGAAATTACACTTTTCTACAATGTAAAGTACAGATTGTATAACAGTGTAGATTTGCTGCCCCCTCAAAATAAATCAACACACAGCCATTAATGTCTAAACCACTGGTAACAAAAGTGAGTACACCCTTTATGCCGCGTACACACGGTCGTTTTTTGCGATGAAAAAAAACGATGTTTTTTAAAACGTCATTTAACCACTTACCTACTGTGCACCTACACCCCCTTCCTGCCCAGACAAAATATAAGCTTCCGGCACTGCGTCGCTTTAACTGACAATTGCGCGGTCGTGCGACGTGGCTCCCAAACAAAATTGGCGTCCTTTTTTTCCCACAAATAGAGCTTTCTTTTGGTGGTATTTGATCACCTCTGCGGTTTTTATTTTTTGCGCTATAAACAAAAATAGAGTGTCAATTTTTAAAAAAATGCAATATTTTTTCCTTTTTGCTATAATAAATAACCCAAAAAATATATATAAAAAATATTTTTTCCCTCAGTTTAGGCCGATACGTATTCTTCTACATATTTTTGGTAAAAAAAAAAATGCAATAAGCGTTTATCGATTGGTTTGCGCAAAATTTATAGCGTTTACAAAATAGGGGATAGTTTATGGCATTTTTTTTTTTTTTATTATTATTAATGGCGGCGATCTGCGATTTTTTTATTGGGACTGCGACGTTATGGCGGACATTTCGGACACTTTTCTGACATTTTTGGGACCATTTACATTTATACAGTGAAAAATGCTATAAATATGCATTGATTACTGTATAAATGTGACTGGCAGTGAAGGGGTTAACCACTAGGGGGCGGGGAAGGGTTTAAATGTGTGTCCTATGAGTGTTCTAACTGTAGGGGGAGGGGGGGTGACTGGGGAGGTGACCGATTGTGTCCCTATGTACAAGGGACACAACCGCTCTCCTCTCTCCCTGACAGGGACGTGCAGCTCTGTGTTTACATACAGAGCTGCACGTCCCAGCTCAGTTACTGAGCAATCGCGTGTGCCCGGCGGCGATCGTTGCCGCCGGGCACTCGCACGGGATCCCCGCAGAGCGACGGGTGCGCGCGCGCGCCGCCGGCGACGCGCGCGCGCCCGCCTGCGGCTTTAAAGGGACATCACGTCATATGACGTGATGTCAGAACAATGGAGTCATCTGCCCGCCGTCATTTGACGGTGGGCAGATGACAAGTGGTTAAATTGATCGTGTGTGGGCAAAACGTTGTTTTTTGTCTTAACAATAACGACCAAAAAAAATTCCAACATGCTTGAATTTTTTGTGTCGTTTTTCAAAACGTCGTTTTTTGTTTCACAAAAAGTTACCGTGTGTAGAAAAAACGTTGTTTAAAACAAAGTTTTTCAACCCGCGCATGCCCAGAAGCTAGTTATGAAGCGAGCTTCAATGGAAAAGAGTGGTGAACGTAACCTCGCTTTTTGTGAAAAAAACGATGGTGTGTATGCAACATCGTCTTTGAAAAGTGACGTTTCAAAAACGTTGTTTTTTACTTCACAGAAAACGTCGTTTTTTTTCATCACAAAAAATGATCGTGTGTACGCGGCATTAGGCCGGAATTCACACTAGTGCTTTGCGTTTTTTAGCTCCGTTGTCTTTGCGGATTTCTCTATCAGGTGTTCAGTGGATCCACTGCGTTTTATCTGCAGATCATCTGCGAATTTGAAGAAATTATCTTCAGAGCTGCGTTTTTTGTGAAGGCCAGTCATTGTTAGGTGTGTGAGGATGTTGCCTTTTTGGACTCTTCCTGGTTGTCCAGCAGTCAGTATTGTGTGAAATTGGATTAGAATTTTTGAAGTTTTGATGAATTGTTAGGAATAATGTATCCTCAGTTGGAGCGACAGAACAAATGTTACAGAGCAAACATCCAGCCTGCAGAAAGATTACTCATCACATTTAGGCCCCTTTCACACCGGGGTGTTTTTCGAGCGTTTTTACAGTGTTATAACAGCGTTATTCGAGCGAAGCCTCATCTGCAATCCCAATGTGCTGGTGAAGCACCGCTAAGACTCTAAAGTTCTAGGGCGTTTTAGCAGCGCCTCAGTGTGAAAGGGTAAGGCGTTTTTACAGCGCTTTCAATTCATTTCAATGGAGAGGGGCTATTTGGAGCGTTTTTTTCAGCGCCCAAAAGCTGCTGCTTGCAGGACTTTTCTCAACGCCTCAGTGTGAAAGGGTAAGGCGTTTTTACAGCGCTTGCAGGACTCAGTGAGAAAAGGTCCATTAAGATGCATGGAGAGTGTTTTATGAGCGTTTTAAGAGCGCTATTTTTAACGCTAAAACGCTGTAAAAACGATTCAGTGTGAAAGAGGTCTAAGGTACTTTTCACCACCTATGTCCATTGTCATTGTTATTTGTGAGCATGGAATATTAAGTGTGTTGAACTATCCAACATGTGTAATTATAAATGAATAACCAAACAGAAGATGACCACAAAAATCTTTATATTTTATTTATTTAAAAAAAAAATAATAGCTCGAATAGGCAATATAATATTTTTTTTCTTACAATATACAAAATATAAACTGTGCTTTCAAGTATACCTCTTGACAAAATTTTTAATAAAAAAATGCACACATGCTCGTTAACTGTGGGCAGAACTTTTATCTTTTTATAATACAGCCTCAGTGGAGTATAGACTATGCGCCACTTTGGCTGGCCGAGCAATGCTTGCATTAGCAAAGGAGGGCCCAGGGATCGCCTCTGCCACTACAGATTCCTCTGTGTTATCTAACCATAGATTAGAGCCTATTTGGATTTGTGTGAGATCCTCATTAGGTTCCATCAAAACTGTATCTACTGGTGCCTCCGATTGTGCCTCAGAATGGCTCTCCGTTTGATCCTCTAACACGTCTTGTTCATCCCAACTAGCTTCGGTCCTGTATTAAAATAAAGATTTTAAGTTAATAATGCAAAATAATAAATATGTATGCCCGATACATTGATGATGTAGATGATAACCTACTCTCTCATCTCTATGATTGGTTTTAGAAAATCTAGGTCCCCAGCATACATATAGGGTACCCGAGCCACTCTTCACTTCTCTGAGGTGTCGATTATATTTTTTAAAGGCATCCCGCATGCTTCGCCACCTTCTCTTTATGTATAGCACTGCAAAACAGAGAAATTAATACTAATGTATTGTTTTAATTTTGTTTAAGGTACCTAGCTACAGGCAATTCTTTCAGAAGTCTCCACTATGAATTCAAGGTTGGCAAATCAACAATATGTGGCACTGTTCATGAGACATGCATTGTTTTATGGGAAGAACTAAAGCATTTGGTGTTCAAAAAGCCTACAAAACAAGACTGGTTGAAGGTATCTGAGGAATTCTAGGAGCGTTGCAATTTTCTGGGAGCCATCAATGGGAAGCACATTCACATTTTTAAGCCATTTGATAGAGGGAGTCAGTTTTTTTAATTATAAACATTGTTTTTTTCTTTTGTATTAATGGCAGTGGCAGATGCAAATTATAAATTCATTTATTCTGATGTCGGTGCTTATGGCAGCAGCTCTGATTCAGGTGTATTTACCCATTCCTCATTTGGGAGAATGCTGAGGGAGAATAGACTTGATTAACCAAACGAATCGTACTTGCCTGGAACAAATGAGCCTGCCCTCCCATATGTTTTTGTAGGGAATGAAGCATTTGCCCTTGGGAAAAACATGTTGAGACCTTTTTCTAGTAGAGCGCTGACCAATAAAAAAAAAAATCTTTAATTATCGGCTTACTAGGGCACGCCGAGTAGTGGAGTGTGCATTTGAGATTCTTTTCAATAAATAAAGATTCTTGCACACTGCCATCAACCTCAGTCTGGAGCATGCTGTCTCTGCTGTAAAAACTGCCTGTGCACTGCACAACTATGTGCGAGAACGTGATGGGTACATTTTTGAGGATTCCCTGATGCATAACATGGAGTCGGCTAAGTGGAATGTGACTAGGGGCACTACCAGTGGTAAAATGATTAGAGATCAATTCCAAAATTACTTTATGTCGCCAGCTGGTGAGTTACCTTGGCAGATGCAGTCAATTTAATTGTATACTTAACTTTTTTGTGTTGCCCAAAAATTCTCTGGCCCTTTAACCACTTACCTACTGTGCACCTACACCCCCTTCCTGCCCAGACAAAATATAAGCTTCCCGCACTGCGTCGCTTTAACTGACAATTGCGCGGTCGTGCGACGTGGCTCCCAAACAAAATTGGCGTCCTTTTTTTCCCACAAATAGAGCTTTCTTTTGGTGGTATTTGATCACCTCTGCGGTTTTTATTTTTTGCGCTATAAACAAAAATAGAGCGTAAATTTTTAAAAAAATGCAATATTTTTTCCTTTTTGCTATAATAAATAACCCCAAAAAAATATATAAAAAAAATATTTTTTCCCTCAGTTTAGGCCGATACGTATTCTTCTACATATTTTTGGTAAAAAAAAAAATGCAATAAGCGTTTATCGGTTGGTTTGCGCAAAATTTATAGCGTTTACAAAATAGGGGATAGTTTATGGCATTTTTTTTTTTTTTTTTTTTACTATTAATGGCGGCGATCTGCGATTTTTTTATTGGGACTGCGACGTTATGGCGGACATTTCGGACACTTTTCTGACATTTTTGGGACCATTTACATTTATACAGTGAAAAATGCTATAAATATGCATTGATTACTGTATAAATGTGACTGGCAGTGAAGGGGTTAACCACTAGGGGGCGGGGAAGGGGTTAAATGTGTGTCCTATGAGTGTTCTAACTGTAGGGGGAGGGGGGGGTGACTGGGGGAGGTGACCGATTGTGTCCCTATGTACAAGGAACACAATCGGTCACCTCTCTCCCTGACAGGGACGTGCAGCTCTGTGTTTACATACAGAGCTGCACGTCCCAGCTCACTTACAGAGCAATCGCGTGTGCCCGGCGGCGATCGTTGCCGCCGGGCACTCGCACGGGATCCCCGCGGAGCGGCGGGTGCGCGCCGCGCCGCCGGTGACGCGCGCGCGCCCGCCCGCGGCTTTAAAGGGACATCACGTCATATGACGTGATGTCAGAACAATGGAGTCGTCTGCCCGCCGTCATTTGACGGCGGGCAGATGACAAGTGGTTAAACATTCTGTTGGGGGTCATTGTACACAAGATCAAGGTGTTAGGCCAAGTTAAATTGTCACTTGTCATTATGACGTCTTTGTATGACCATCATGGGCCATAACGTTAAAAGGGGCTGACAAATACAGACAGCCACTCCCCCAAGGATCTGCGACCAACCTTGGTAAAGTGAGTTTGCATATTCTTAAAATAGACACGCACGCAAACACCTACAAACAATGGCCAAGGATGCGGGAATGAGTCCCCTGTCACCATCAACATGGGGACAAGATGCATTGGTAGGGACCCAAAAACACCCTGCCCATGTTGAAAGCATGTGGCATGGTATGGGTCAGGGGAGAGAGCTCCCTTGCATACTTAACATGCCCTGACAGACTGCATGCTTGGATAAGGGCCTGGTCTGGATTTGTGGAGGACTGCACTCTGTTTTTTTTAACATAACTAAATGATAGGCGGACACCTACAGGTAGAGAATAAGAAAAATAAACTTACCTTTGTCAGCCTGAACTTGCTCCACTCTGGCAATAGGTTTCTGGCAATTTTAACCCATGTTCGTTTTTTAAGCACGTTGTCCTTATATTTAGGATGCCGGGTGTCATAGAGCATTTGGTTTTCCCTGACAAGGCGGATACGCTTCTTGCAATCCACACACTCCTTCACCTTTTCTGTCACTTTTTTGCTCTGTCTTTTCGACATGGCTACTCACCTCAGCAGCATGAAACAGACAGGGGAGGAACTTGTAAAAGGGGGAGGTGGAGGAGGAGGAGAGAAAACTTCCGTTCACACTGCAACACATGTGCGAATCAGATGCGTGCCCATAGAAGATAATGGACCTGAATTCACACCTGAGCCGCACCGCAAGGCCTAAAAAACACACACGTTTTACTATTCACTAGTAATGGTGGTTATTTTTGTCAGGTCTGCGATATTACGGCGGACGCATCAGACACCCCCCCAGCGGTGGGAGGCCCGAGTACGTCATATGACGTCCTCCCGGAATTGTAGAGCCACCTTGTGGCCATCATTGTACAATGGCCCGGGTCTGAAGTGTTATGAGACACGGCAAGTCTCGCATCCGTCACACTCTGCTCACTTACCCCAAAACTCAAGGAGGGGTAGGTTTACCCGATTTTGAATTATACCATAAGGCTGCATTATTATCCAGGATGTTGGATTGGTTCCCTCGTCCCTTCCTTAAAGCGTCCATCATGGTAGAACAGGACTTATCCATTTATGATCTACGAGCTTTGCTTTGGGGTTATGAACATCACCTACAGTTACTTTCTCATGCTTCTCCATTAACGACAGCTGCCCTACAACTGTGGTACAAGAAGGGACTGCTTTCCTTACTGTCCACTGATCCATCGCACTTACATCACTCTTCGACCAACCCGGACTACCTCAGGGACTGGGTTCAGACACGGTGGGCCCATACTCCCGCCCTACCTGGCCCATAGCGAGTTCATTTATACATCCCGCTTCTGGCTCCCCTGTACTGCCTAAGGACCTCACGACCCTGCGCTTGTCCTCCTTTTGTTCTAATCTATTCCCCTCATCCCAGACTCACAGACCCCTAACGGATTTCGAGCAGCTGTGCTCTCTCTCAGAAACACCAAGACACTTAATCTCCTCTATGTACATACTACTACACAAACTGATACATGATCAACCTTCCTCCTACACAAGGAAGTGGTCCACGGATCTGGGAAAGGAATTCTATACAACGGATTGGCAAAAATCGTACTACTTCACGCACAAATCCTCTGTCTCCTGTTACTCTCAGGAGAAAAACTTTAAGGTCCTCTCTCGATGGTACAGGGACCCTCTCTCTTTACATAAAATATTTCCATCTATGCCCCCGATATGTTGGAGATGCGGCTCGATAGATGGTAGCTACCTCCATATTTGGTGGACATGTCCAGCCATTCAACCCCTTTGGTTTCAGGTCTTTAGCATATATAGTAAGCTCTATGATCGACCCCTGACACCCTCACCAGAAATAGCCTTACTATCCATGTTACCTGGTTCCATAACATCACAGAAGGGTACCTTACTGCGATTCTTTCTATCGGCCGCAAGGCAGCTTATACCCCAATTCTGGAAATCTACCTCTACCCCTCCGTTATCCCTGTGGGTCTCTTTAGTTAATGATATCATGCGAATGGAGGAGATGTTAGCCCTAGATTCTGACACCTACGATAAATTCAAGACCTTGTGGCTCTTATGGATTGATTACTCTTCCTCTAACTCCTTAAAGACATTGCTGACACCTCAAGCTCAACCCTGATTTACGATCCGCATGCCCTTTACATAATTGGGACGTCATGGCCCGCTCGGTTTTCGGTTCTTCCTTCCCTCCTCCCCCACCCATCTTTTTCCTCCTTTTCCTCTCTTCTTTGTTACTTTTTCCTCTTGTCTCCTTTATAATGATCAACTATAGTTCTACTACTCTTTGTTTTCTTTTAGTTCTCCTTGTTTATCCATGCCACACGCTGTTGACCACTCGACATAGGAGACAAACTCATTGGACTTATGTTAAGTTTCCATTATACTGAATTTCAGACAGTATATATTAATATGTTAGATCCCATACTATAAGCACTTGATAAACACATATGCTGTAAAAACAACATTTTTTCAATGTCAGTAAATTAATCAATCAATAGCATTTGAATTTTATAAAAATCAATCAATTTATTATAATTTATGCATACTGTATTAAATTGTATTGTAACGGTACTGTCTGCCCTAATGTTGCAGAGCGCTGTGCAAACGGTTAGCGCTATATAATTCCTGTATTATAATAATAATAATATATGTGAAATACTATTATAATACCGAGCAGCACTGCTTTTACTGTATTAAAAATCATATTTTAGAAGGATATACTGTACACTAGAGCTGTACAATTCAGGCTAAAATGAGAATCACAATTTTTTTGCTTAGAATAAAGATCACGATTATCTCACAATTCTTGTGGCATAACATCATCTTTCACATATTACAAAAAAATTTGGCTAATTTTACTGTTTTTTTTTTTTATTAATTGAAGTGTATTTTTCCCCCAAAAATTGCCTTTGAAAAACCACTGCACAAATACAGTGTGACATTAAATATTGCAACAATCGCCATTTTATTCCCTAGGGTCTCTACTAAAAAAAATATATATAATGTTTGGAGGTTCCAAGTAATTAACAAGGTAAGAAACAAGTGTCAAAAAAAGGTTTAATCTTTCAGTGGTTAAACGTCCCTCATTTATAGACCAAAGTGTATTCCTTTGATCTAAGAATGAAAAGTTACAATGTTTGAGTGAACAGAGAATTATTTACATTTGTTACATGAATGAATCTGGAAATTCTGCATAGAGATTGTGAGGGGGGTTGAATCAAGATCACAATTTTTTAACAATTAATCTTTCAGCTCTGCTGTACACATATATCATTTTGCATTAGCAGTCTCGTAAAAGTGCTGATAGGGACCAGCACCCAAAACAAACTAACCAACTGGCCATTGGCTACGATACTTCAGGATCCCTTTACCACAGGCATCAAATTAAATTAAGCATTAGGAGTTGAAGAGTAGAGTAAGGGTCCTTAACCAGCTCTTTCTTTTTTGTTTCAGTGAAATGTATTTGTTTTATATCGTCTCTGTGTTAAGTTGTACCTTAAATTCTTGCATGTCTCTCACTTAAGCTAGTAAAATATTCTTAAACTGCAGCTGTTACTTCTATATTCCCTAGAGCAAATTTTCACTCCAGTTGCCACTAATTTCTAGCAGTCTATCACTTTCTGATGAGTGAAAATTGGTTTCTTGAATGAAAATGATTAAGTACCTGGGCTTGCCTAAAAGCCAATTTTTTTTTTTTTTTTTTCAATTTATAATTCTTATAATTGCAGAATATAAACTTGAATAGATTTGCATAACAAATTATGCATTCTTTTAAATATAGTGCAAAATACACACTAGTGTGTCTATAAATATACCCAACAAATTTTTTTTATTTTTTTTATTACAGTGTCAATATTACTAAAACACAAAACTAGTGGAGTAATATCTGAATAAAAACGTCTGAAGGTCTTTTAGAATCAATATTAACTCCAAACCCATATCTTTTTTGGAATGTGCTGAATTGTTACTAAACTTGCCCATACCCTAGCGGAATAACGTTTGAAATTTTCTCATTTTAACCACTTGCTTACTGGGCACTTAAACCCCCCTACTGCCCAGACCAATTTTCAGCTTGCAGCACTGATGCATTTTGAATGACAATTGCGTGGTCATACAACACTGTACCCAAATAAAACATTTTATTTATTTTTTTCCCCACAAATAGAGCTTTCTATTAATTAAAAAGACTGAATTACAAAAAAAATATATTTTATTTTTATATTTTGCTGTAAAATTTAGCAAACAGGTAATTTTTCTCCTTCATTGATATACGCTGATGAGGCTGCACTGATGGGTTGTACTGAAAGGCACCGATGGGCTGCACTGGTGGGCACTGATAGATGGCACTGGTGCGCACTGATAAGCGGCACTGGTGGGCACTGATAGGCGGCACTGAGAAGTGGCACTGATGGGTGCCACTGAAAAGTGACACTGATGGGTGCCACTGAAGGGCATTGATAGATGGCACTGGTGGGCACTGAGAAGTGGCACTAATAGGAAACTGATAGCTGGCAGTGATAGGCACTGATGGGTGGCAGTAATGGGCACTGATGGGTGGCAGTGATGGGTACTGATGGGTGGCAATAATGGACACTGATGGGTGGCAATAATGGGCACTCATAGGCAGCACTGCTAGGTGGCATTGGTGAGGCACTGATTGGCACCAATGGGGGGCATTGATAGGTGGCACTTGTGGGCATTGATAGGTGTCACTAGTGGGCATTGATAGGTGGCACCGGTGCGCACTGTGGACAATGGCAGGTGGCACTGGCAGGGTGTACAAATTTGGAACACATGAGGCAGATGTGCCGCCTTTCTCTTCGGGACCGATGTCCCTTGCACCTAAGCCGTTGATCATCTTTTTTTTCTCCTAATGCTATTTTTCTCCAAGCTTTGTTTACATCACGTTATCAGCTGTCATTGGCTGACAGCTGATCACGTGGTAAGGGGCCGGGACCGGCCCCTTTACTCAGATCTGTGATCACCCGAGTCTCAGTGACTCGAGTGATCACAGTACGCCCCGTGCATGCCCTGCAGGGGGCGTGCAAGAGGGAGGACGTCTATTGACGTCCTCCCGGCAATTGGGGTCCGCACTGTGGCCATCATTCGGCTATAGTGGTTCACAAGTGGTTCAACCTAGTGGTTAATAATCTTTGATTTTTTTAATCGTTAGTGGGGTCAAATCAACGTCTGTTTTCGATCACAGGGATTCGAAAATTCAAAGGTGCAGGATGGATAATTTTTCTCTAAGGAACAAATCTTTAACATAATATGTAGTTTTAATTCTGGAAATGTAACTTATTCCAAAATCAAATGTTAAAAACAAAAATATTGAAGTACTTTTTAATGACCTTCTTCGAGTCATCGAATATACTGAAAATGCAGAGGCGCATTGCGAGCGGTATTACTGCAGTTTCCCATTGATTTCAATGGGAAGGAGCGGTATAGGAGCTCCTATACCGCTCCAAAGATGCAGCTAGCAGTAGGGCACACTACAGGTAGATCAGCAGGGCACATTACATGGGAGGCTCAGTAAGGCATATTACATGGGGGAGATCTGTTACATACATGATTGGAGATTGAAATGTTGAGGTTGGCCTCTCTTCTATCTTTAGCTCAGGTCCTGCTGAGGGTGTAACATAAGGTAACAAGAGACAGGAGGAACACACGTGCCAGCAGGTGTTGATAGGAGCTCCTGCAGCAGTCGATGAAGTCCCAGGCAGGCTAGAAGAACATTAGGTCAGGTACAGAAACAGTGCACGGAGATCCAGCCGAAGTTAAAAGGGGCACTCTACCTGGGCTGCAAGGTCCAGATGTGAGGCTTGTCAGAGCTCCCAGCAGGCTTGAGACAGGAGCTCACTGTGGTGAGCAGAGATGGTACTGATGACAGCCAGGTAGGCACTTGAATAGGATGTGGGAACTGAGACAGGAACAAAAGAGTGGTCACAGGAGTAGCCAAGGTCAGCAGCAGGTGGGCAGCGAGGTACAGAACCATAAGACAGAAACGTGGTCAAGAAAATAATCGGGAACTGGTGACAAGGCAGAAGCAGGATCCAAGTTCAGGTCAGAGGCAAGCTGGGTCAGCAACAAGGGAACAAGCAGAGTAGTAGCATGACACATGGAATAGCTGAAAAAACAATCAGCACTTAAGCATTGGCAAGAGCATCTTTAAATAGCCCATCGGGTGTCAACATGCACTGAATGTGAGCGCGCCTATGCAAATTCTTGTGTGCATGCGTTCACCTGATTATTATTCTGCTAATTTCTGCAAGTCAAACGCCTGGTAGGCATTCCCTGACAAGAGCAGGGCACTTTACTGTAGCTGTTTCCTTAACATGCAGAGCAGCGCAAAAGAGGTGGCTGTAATAAAATCCTGGTCTGGCTTGCTGTTCCCCCTCCGGCCCTCCTTTTTCATCAGTCCCATTTGATATCACATACAAGTGCCCGGGATGGACAGGTAGGGAGGGCAAGCAGGGAACAGTGCAAACGGTGTCGATTAGGACACAATCTACCCATCAGCTACCTGAGATAAATGGGTAGATTGTGGCGGAGCACCTGGGGACATCTCATGAAACTCCAGGGTTCCACAGAAACCCGGTTGAGAAACCCTGCTCTAGTGCATTTGGATGCCTACATGCTATGACAGCCTATTTGTTTGCAGTTTACCTAGCCACTGACTCAGTGGATCCCTGAACCACAACAAAGAGTATTCCATGAGGTATTGGAGAAAATATCACCAGTACTTACCTATACCACTACATATGTCTCATACTTGGTCCAAGGTCTCTTTTGGGGTCTAAATTTCCTTCATTCCACTCCCCATGGTCCAGTATTAGTGTTAAGGCTTGGCCTTGTACCTTGACTTCTGCTGAACCTTGAACTCTTTGCTTGTCTCTTGAACTTCCTGATTTAAGCTATGTCTCTGCACTTGCTGTTTGCCAGATTATTGTGCTCTCTCAGCCAGTAGATGGCTCTTGTCTTCCCTGCTGCCATCCATATTCTGCTACCACTCCACATTGGCCCTTAGCTTGTCCTTTGACTACGTTTCTTAATGATCCCAACCTGCAACTACTCGTTACTGACCTTTTGGTTTGTTTACTGACTATGCTTCTCTTTGATCCTTACCTGCTTAATCCACTACTGCTCACCTCTTAGTGGTGCAATCTCAGGGACCACGACCTGGTGCTAACAAGCATCAAAATCCATCTCCACCATCAGGAGCTCTGGTCAACACCAGTTAGTACTTTAACTCTGCACCTCGTGTGAACCCACATCATCCACCAGGGTGATCTGCCTGTGTACCTATCCTGTTGGTTTCTGTGTGAGATTCCCACTGCTATAGCAACTGGTCTTTGAGTCTGACCCCTGATTGTGACAATTAGGGGGTAGTTAGCATCATCATATATGGCTTTTAGCAAGACCAATATATCTGCCCAATTTGGATTGTGACAAGTAAAAACAAATTTAGCCTGTTGGGCAAACCCATAAAGGTTCTGTTAAGGGTTTGGGCTCCCTTAAAATAAAGTTCCATATTCATTAGCAGACCAAGGGACCACTGTCTATGAGTCGTTGCAGGTCCCTGCCCATTTCTTATACCTTTATCAAATTTACAGCACATCGAGACCCTTTTTTAGCATTTTTAAAGTGGCCCCCCTAATATTTACCTGAGTAGGGATGAGCCGAACACCCTCGCGTTCGGTTCGCACCAGAACCGTCGAACGGACCGAACGTTCGCGCGAACATTTAGAGCCCCATTGAAGTCTATGGGACTCGAACGTTCGAATTCAAAAGTGCTAATTTTAAAGCCTAATATGCAAGTCATTGTCGTAAAACGTCTTTGAGAACCCGGGTCTTGCCCCAGGGAACATGTATCAGTGGAAAAAAGTTTAAAAAACTGTAGTTTTTTTCAGGAGCAGGACTCCTGAAAAAACTACAGTTTTTAAAACTTTTTTTCAATTAATACATGTCCCCTGGGCAAGACCTGGGTTTCTTAAAGACGTTTTCACAGGCAAACTATAGACACCCAGCAGATACAATATTTACAGGAATTTTTCATATATTTTTTTTATTTAAGCATCCTTAAAATCACTGCTCCAGGAGCAGTGATTTAAATGATGCTTAAATAAAAAAAATAAAAAAAAAAATTTAAATATTGTACCTGCTGGGTGTCTATACCTTTGATAACGTCTTTAAATAGCACAATCACCTGCCTGCCAGTAAATTAGGAAGAACTGATCTAGCTAAGCTATACAGTGTATAAATATATGTACAACTCCTGAGATGTATATATATCCTATACACACACTGTAAATTTAACTAAACTGACTAGCCTGCCTGCTCTATCTATCTATCTAGTAATAAAGACACTGTCTCTGTCTCTCTCTCTCTCTCTCTCTCTCTCTCTCTCTACAGGAATGATCTCTTTAACAACGCCGCAACACACTACACGAGGCCGCCTTGCAGGCAGCCTTTTATAGTGTGGGGCGTGTACTAAACCCCCTGAGCCATAATTGGCCAAAGCCACTCTGGCTTTGGCCAATTATGGCTCTCCGTTTTTTGCGCGCTGTGATTGGCCAAGCATGTGGGTCATAGTGCATGCTTGGCCAATCATCAGCGCGCAATGCCGCAGTGAATTATGGGCTGTGACGCGTCACTCGAATTTGGCACGAAAGACCAGTTTTGTTCGAATTTCGGCGAACGTACGAAACAGACGATGTTCGAGTCAAACATACGTTCGAGTCCAACATATGTTCGAATCGAACGCGGTGCTCATCCCTATACCTGAGCCCTATCTCTATCCAGCGATGTGCACAAGTGCCTCAGCCACCCGGGACTCTCCCTCCCGATTGGCTAAGACGCAGCAGTGGCATTATTAGCTCTCGCTGCTGTCAATTAAAGTCAGTTAGCCAGTCAGGAAAGAGAAGGGGCAGGGCCAAACCATGGCTCCGTGTCTGAATGGGCACACAAGGTGGTTGCGGTGGGAGCACTCAACAGGAGCAATGAAGAGTGACCTGAGAAGAGGAGGATCTGGGCGTCTCTGTGCAAATTCACTGCACAGGGCTGGTAAGAATGTTTGTTATGTTTAACTAAAAAAAAAAAAAGACTTTAGTATCAATTTAAGGCAATCTGTGTGCGTTCATAGATATATACAGCATAACTGAGCCACGCCCCCCGACAGCAGCAAGAACTGAGGGCTCCCACTGCTGCCTGAGGCCAGGTTCATCCTAGCTGCAGTCACAGCTCACAGCAGGGGGATCAGTACATCCCTATTCTCCTTTCCTGGGGCTAATCAGGTCCAAATTTTGCCTGAATTCAAACTTGAAACTGAGTACAGGACCCTTTTTCACAGCGGACCGTGGCCACCCTGGCGGTGTGTAAACTGGCTCCATTGAGAGACGGTCACACTCTCCTCTCATGCGAATTGGATGTGGGGAAAGCAGCATCTAATTTGCATAAGCGTGAACCCAGCCCTTAGCCACGTGAGGCTAGGAAGTGAAAGGAGAAGACTGGCAGCCAGGCACAGTGCTGGATCAATAAAGCCGTCAGGTAAGTGTTTAGAGGTAAGGGTGGAAAAGGTAGCTAAACATGTTTTACTTTATCTTGGGTCATGCATTAAGGTAAAAAACATGTTTAGACTTTCGAACCACTTTAAGCATCAGCAAAAAGTTTTCACTGCATAAGAGAGTCATCTGTAAGCAATACTATAGTGTCTTGAAGTAACTCAGCGGGAGGGTTACTTAGGTAATTAAGGCATACCTATGGCACAGGTGTCCATCCAATGTTTTAGAGCCCAGCTATTTGGTCCATTAAATTAAACAAGGTTAGGTGCCTGATGTTCTCCACCATCTGTTGTAGAATAACCCAGACCACTGCCTTGTGCAGTCAAAGTATAATCAAAATTTACTGACCAGCACCAAAGGAATAATCCAAGTTTATTGAATCAAGAAAGGAATGAGCTGCACCACTACTATATTTCAGAAAATCTGAAGTTTATTAACCTATTGACCACCTTTATGACCAGGGCATTTTTTGCTTTTTAGCACTGTGCTACTTTAACTGGAAATTGTTGTCGTTCAACACTGTACGCAAAGGAAATGTACTGTTTTTATTGGCGTATAACACTCACTTTTTTACCCTGAAATTAGAGGGTAAACTGTGCCTGC
This sequence comes from Rana kukunoris, assembly GCA_029574335.1. Taxonomy (NCBI): domain Eukaryota; kingdom Metazoa; phylum Chordata; class Amphibia; order Anura; family Ranidae; genus Rana; species Rana kukunoris. The sequence continues at coordinate 76,764 of JAJQKJ010000633.1, forward strand.
GTGTTATACGCAGGGGGCTGTGGAAAGTTTTTTTCCTGAAACGTCCTTTTTAAAGTTAGGGTGCGTGTTATATGCCTGTTGGTGTTATACGCCGATAAATACAGTATATATTTTTGTTCACACAAATAGAGCTCTATGACAGTATTTGATCACCACTGGGTTTTGTAATGTAAGAGGGATGAGTAACTCTCTCCCTTTTCTCTTGTACACATCCTCCGCGTTGAGGGGTATAACGTTTGATCATATTGGTCTACTCATGTTTTGTTTTTTATAGCATGCAGAGTGGTATTATCCACGAAACGCATCTGGCTTTTAAGGTGCATTCTCATGCCTACTGATAGGAACCTATTTAGACCTATCATCTATAATCAAATGATCATACTGTCTTTCTTACCATTGATTACACTGCATAGTGCCATTTAGATGACGTGTACATATATGAATTTGTAATAATTAATTTATCTGTATTAAATCTCTTGTCTATTTTATATGCCATCTATTTGATATGTATATGTAATGTATTTATAAGGTCAACACCATGTTAGTGTGTGTATGCAAAAATGCAACCAGGTCCTGTATTTGGGTCAAACGAAAGAACTGTAACTCTCCCATGGTAGTTCAGTGGGTAATGTTGGTCTATGGGACCATAAGGACGGAAGGTCTCACTCCCAGGGCCGGATTTGCTCCCCCTGCCGCCCCAAGGCCAGGTTCCACAATGCACCCCCTCCCTGCCAATCGAACCCCCCCCCCCCCCCAATTAACAGAGAATGGCAACCTGAGGGGACAGGGGCAGCACGGTTAGTTCAAATATTTTTTGTTTCTCTTTTTTTTTTTTTTTTTACTTTTTTAGCACTTTTTTTGTAGCTTCATCTTTACTTGTTTTTATTTTTGAGTAGTTTTCTTATTATTTTGAATACTATTTGCCTTAATTTTTACTTTTCAATTACTTTTTAAATAAATTATTAGTATTTTTTATCAATTTTTTTCACTTAACTTTATTGCTATCACACAGGAGAAAACAATTCCCTGTGCGATAGCAATTGGAGGTGACAGGTTCTCTTTATTGACCCTGTCACCTCCAAAACAGGAGTCCTAGCGCTGTGCTAGAACTCCTGTCACAGCTGAGATGGGAAGAGCACAGCTCACCCCTCTCACTGTGCACATCGGAGGCAGGGACAGGAGACAGACTCGGCGGCTGGGGGGAGGACGGAGGAGTCCCGAAGGCAGAGCAAGCAGAGAGAGGTATGTGGGGGTAGGGGAGGACGGACAGCAGCACACATTTGACAAGTGATTTTGGCGACATCGACAACGAGCGAGTGGCTTCCCCCACTCAATTCCCCCACACAGCAACTTACCGCCCTTAACTGTATGTTACGGCCGTCGTGGGACTCCATGCCACTGCCGCCCCTTGGCACCCTGCCACCCCGAGGCCTGGCCTTGGCGGCCTTGTGGGAAATCCGGGCCTGCTCACTCCTTCTAGTAGACACTATAAGGAAATATTTAAAAATTCATGATTTTGCTAGCAAAAGTTCAGCTTTTCTTTGCAATACAAGGAGGCCATAGTAAACCATATCAGTGAGGCAAAATGGTACATGATAGAAGGACAAATACTACATGCTAATTCACCTGCTGTACATTCCTTTCATCTCACATTCTTCTGTTCTCTATACGCCTCTTTGTTTTCCCAATCTCTCAATTTTACTAACAAAAGAAAAGCTACAGGACTGTATAAAATCTGGCAAGATAAATACATAAATAAATTCATAAATATGGCTAGCTCAGAAACAATCCCTTTTACAGGAAATACAGTATTTTGAACAGTTACAGAAAGGATCAAATAAAGTTCAAGTAATGGTTGATTTAACGGGAAAACGGGAGGCATTCAGGGACTTGATGAAGCAAGATACAAAACGGACATTCAGTAGAATTACTAGAAGACAATATGAAATGGGAAACAATTCAGGGAAAGTGCTGGCAGGGCTCATTAAACCTAGAAATAATTCAAATTATATAGGGAAAATTAAGGATAAGAAAGGAGAGTTAAAATACTCTACGAGTGATGTTGTTAAAATCTTTCAAGAATACTATTAATTATTATATAAAGTGAATAATGTTCAAAAGCCTGATTAAATACAGTTAAGGAATAAAATAGAGCAATATTTACAGAAAGCAGATGTTCCAGCCATATCAGAGGAAGGTTCTATTAAGTTGGATAGTGACATCTCCAAAGAAGAAATAGACCAGGCAATCAAAGGTAAGAAGATTGGAAAAAGTCCAGGTCCAGATAGGTATACGTCCCTATATTTTTCAAAAGTTTATTGGAATTTTAATTACATTTTTTTTTAGACTTACAGTATATAAATGATATCGGGGGAGATTCGGAGATACGCAAGGAAGCCCTAGGAGCTTATATATCACGTCTTGTAAAGGAAGGGAAATATCCAACAGTGTGCTCCAGCTTCAGGCCAATGTCTTTAATAAATGAAGATATTAAAATGTACGCAAGTAATATTGAATGAGAGGCTGAAGCCTTTTATGCCAAAATGGATCGAGGAAGATCAGGCAGGTTTTGTCCCCGGAAGGGAAGTGAGAGATAATATATTAATAACCATACTTTTAATGCATGGAGCTAGAAAGGGAAAGAGTACCCGAAAAGGCTTTTGACAGATTGGACTGGGAGTATAATGCTTACGACATTACGATACCTAGGTATAGGTCCTCGTATGCATAGAGGCATTATACTCCAGCTCCAATGGCTCAAATTTGGGTTAACAGAACCCTGTCTGAACCTTTCTTGCTACATAATGGCACATACCAGGGATGCCCACTTTCCCTTCTGCTCTTTGTACTTTCTTTAAAACCTCTGTTGGCAACTATATGGGCAAATCAAGAAATTGATGGGATAGAGGTAGCTGGACAAGAACATAAGGCCCCTTTCACACGGGCAGACCGTTCAGGTCCACCTGTCAGTTTTTTTCGGTGGACCTGAATGGGGGCTCCATGCAAGTCTACGGAGCATCGAATGGCATCCGTTTTCCCCATCCGTCCTGGTGGATCGGATCGGATCAGGTGAGATCTGATAATAACAGACATGCTGTCCGTTTTCGTCTGCTCTCTCTATAGACAAGCAGTGGCGCTTGACAAGCCCCTCCCAGTGAGCAGAGAGGGAACTGTCATCTGCCGGCTCAGCGGAGATCAACGGAGAGATCTCCCACTGAGCTGGCAGACTAGTGGCAACAGATCCACCTCATGTGAATGAGGCCTTAGGCATCTGCATTTGCTAATGATATTATGTTATATATATCTAACCCTACACAAACACTCTAGTAGAATTGAAGAAGTATGGGGATATATCAAATGTTAAGGTCACTGTAGAGAAAACTTAAATATAAAACATTTCTGTCCCCTTTGTGGAGAGCAGGGATCTCAGACTTTTGTACCCCTTCCCCTTCATGTGGAAGCAGAAGGGCTTGAGATATCTGGGTATATTCTTATCCACATTAACCACTTAACCCCCGGACCATATTATTGCCCAATGACCAGAGCACTTTTTGTGATTCGGCACTGCGTTGCTTTAACTGACAATTGCACGGTCGTGCGACGTGGCTCCGAAACAAAATTGGCGTCCTTTTTTTCCCACAAATAGAGATTTCTTTTGGTGGTATTTGATCATCTCTGCGTTTTTTATTTTTTGCGCTATAAACAAAAATAGAGCGACTATTTTGAAAAAAATGCAATATTTTTTACTTTTGCTATAATAAATATCCCCCAAAAATATAGTAAAATATAATAATAAGCGTTTATTGATTGGTTTGCGCAAAAGTTATAGTGTTTACAAAATAGGGGGTCGTTTTATGGCATTTTTATTAATATTAATTTTTTTACTAGTAATGGCGGCGATCAGCGTTTTTTTTTTTAGTACTGCGACATTATGACGGACACTTCGGACACTTTTGACACATTTTTGGGACCATTGGCATTTTTATAGCGATCAGTGCTATAAAAATGCATTGGATTACTATAAAAATGCCATTGGCAGTGAAGGAGTTAATACTAGGGGGCAGGGAAGGGGTTAAGTATGTTCCTGGGTGTGTTCCAACTGTATGGGGGGGTGGACTCACTAGAGAAAATAACTGATCTTCTGTTCATACATTGTATGAACAGAAGATCAGCATTTCTCCCCTGACAGGACCGGGAAGCTGTGTGTTTATACACATAGCTCCCGGTCCTCGCGCTGTACCGAGCAATCGCGCGTGCCCTAGTGGCCACTAAAGAGCCGATGTAGAGCTACGGGCTCTCGCCCAGGAGAGCCAACCTGCCGCCGTAAAACAACGGCGCGCAGTCGGCAAGCAGTTAAGGACAGATATGTTTCAAGACAATTATTTATCCTTGATAAATAAAATTAAGCAAGTTCTGAAGAGATATCATGCTGATAGACTGTCCTGGTTTGGTAGGATAAGTGTGATTAAAATGGTAACCCCCCCCCCCCCCCAAAAGCATTATATATTTTCCAAATCTTCAGATAATTATCCCGGGAGCTTAATTTAAGACCCTTAGATTACTATTGAATAGATTTATATGGAAATATAGAGCCCCTCGCATAGTTCATAAGATACTGATAAGACCAACATTAGCTGGGGGTTTATTCCTTCCAGACTTTCAGAAGTATCATGAAGCAGCGGTACTACAGAGAATAATAGATTGGGTACATGTTACTCCTCATAAAAAAAAATGAATGTCACTGGAGGAAAATATAAGCAAATAATTTTTGGGTGGGACAATTTGGTTTCCAAGGCAATACAAAGGTCTCTCTAGGGATTTAGCCCCGATTACAACAGAAACTATAGGATCATAGGATAACCTACTTTAAAGTATTTAAATAGCAATAAAAGGTTAAAAGTATTTTAATGGTAATATAATAGCCTTTAAATGCCTCTTTCAGGTACAAACTTCTTTGCACCGTGGAAGGAGAATAACATGTATTTATGATGGGCCTACACAGATTGTCTGAGACTAAAGAATGTCCTGAATGAGAACGCCCTTTGCTCAATATCAGAATTATGAGATAGATATGGTTCTTCACCATGGCATAACTGGAGGTATAGAGAACTCCATCATTTTGTAGATACCCAAAACTTCTTCACTCTATGAGTGAGCTTAGCCCATGGGAAAGACTTATGGACCAGGGTGGAATAAACAAACATGGGATATCTGGTATTAGGGATGACCCGAACACTCCCCCGTTTGGTTCACACCAGAACCTGCGAACAGACCAAAAGTTTGTGTGAAGTTTAGAACCCTGTTAAAGTCTATGGGACTAGAACATTTGAAATCTAAAGTGCTAATTTTAAATGCTAATATTCAAGTTACTGTCCTAAAAAGTGTTTGGGGATCCGGGGACATGTATCAATGCAAAAAAAAAGTTTTAAAAATTGCAGTTTTTCGGGAGCAGTGATTTTAATAATGCTTAAAGTGAAAAAATAAAATTGAAATATTCCTTTAAATTTTGTATCGGGGGGGGGGGGGTGTAAAGTATGCCTGTAAAGTAGTGCTCGTTTCCTGTGCTTAGAACTGTCTCTGACACTTTGTGCAGGGACAGTTCTAAGCACGGGGAAACAAGCGCTACTTTACAGGCATACTATACACCCACCCCCCCCCCGGTACAAAATTTAAAGGAATATTTCACTTTTATTGTTTCACTTTAAGCATTATTAAAATCACTGGGCCAGATTCAGAGAGCCATTACGCCTGTCTAACTGGTGTTAGACTGGAGTAATTTCAAATTACGCGCGTTTTCTAGCTAGTCGAAAACCTCAAACCATGAATAGATGGCTGCGGGCTTCAATTCGACTGGATTAAGTGTTTGTACGCCTTCGGATCTACGCTGCAATAAAATTGCGGCCACTGGGTGGACTTCCCGTCGTTTTCCGCGTCGGGGTATGCAAATGAGCTTTTGCAGACGATCCCCGAAATTACGATCTTCAATCGCAATCTCTTACGGCACCTTTAGTCATCTTTTATTTGCGTAACACTATACCAGCTTTTTGCTGCTCTAATATTAGACAGCCCATGTTAAGTATGGCCGCCGTTCCCGTGTCGAATTTCTACATTTTCCGACGTCTTTTATTTTTTTTTAACGTAAGTCGTCCGAGAATAGGAATGTTCGTAAACGCCGCTACTCAAACAACGAATGACGTAACGACGTGATTTCGCACAATGCACGGCGGGAAATTTCAGAACGGAGCATGCGCAGTTCGATCTCCGCGGGGACGCGCTTAATTTAAATGCTTTACGCCCCCCAATCGCGTATTTCGATTACGCGGCGAGAAATAGACTACGTTACCGTAGCGTACGGGCAAAAATCTACCAGGATTCGGTGTAGAGCCTGGTAAAATACGGCAGCGTAGAGTATTTTGAATTACGCAGCGGAATATTAAGTGTATGTGAATCTACCCCACTGTTCCTAAAAAAAATGCAGTTTTTAAAACTTTTTTTGCATTGATACATGTCCCCTGGGGCAAGACCCGGGTCCCCAAACATTTTTTATGACAATAACTTGCATATTAGTCTTTAAAATTAGCACTTTAGATTTAAAACGTTCAAGTTCCATAGACTTCAACTGGGTTCTAAAGTTCACACGAACTTGCCGTGAGCACCCCAAATTGTTCGCTGTTCGACGAACAGGCAACCCGAAACTCATCCCTATCTGGTATATATATATATATATATATGATATCTTTTGGAGAGATGGGAGACTGAACCAAACCAGTCTCTTCCAGAACAATGTTCACTCCACTTCAACAGATACAAGGACAAAATAAATTAATTATAAATTAATTATAAATTGTTAACTAAGGCCGCGTACACACGATCGGTCAAAACCAATGAAAACGGACTGAAGGTCAGTTTTCAGCAGTCCAAACCGATCATGTGTGGGCCCCATCGGTCAGTTATCCTTCGGTCAAAAAAAAGAGAACTTGCTTTAAAATTTAACCGATGGACGCCCAACCGATAGGTCAAAACCGATCGTTAGTATACGAAAGCATCGGATTAAAAAGCTGTGCATGCTCAGAATCAAGTCGACGCATGCTTGGAAGCATTGAACTTAGTTTTTTTCAGCACGTCGTTGTGTTTTACGTCACTGCGTTCTGACACGATCAGTGTTTTAACCAATGGTGTGTAGGCACATCAGACCATCAGTCAGCTTCATCCGTTAACCGATGAAAACGATCCTTCGGACCGTTCTCATCGGCTGGACTGATCGTGTGTACGCAGCCTAAGTGGTACTATGTTCCATCAAAGCTACACAAGCTCAATTCTGATGTTTCATCTTTGTGCTGGAAGGAATGCTGGTGTGAGGGAACACATGCCCGCATATGGTGACAATGCAATTTGATTCAGCCATATTGAAAAGAGGTATTGTATTTAGTTAGGAGGATTAGTAATGATGAAATTGCACAAGATCCTTGGCAATGTCTGTTTCATGCTACAGATATGAAGAGAAAAATAACTAGGGGCTAGTTGTTGGACTTTTCAGGCACAGTATGCTGGTAAGAATATAGTCGCACAGAGAAAATGCTACAAATATATCAAGGAAAAATTACAAAGCAGCCAATATCCAATTTTTTATTAAATGCAGCAAAAGCATTAATCCCGAAACATTGGAAAACTAAAGAAAATTCCAACAATAAAAGGGTTAGGGAAGTTAATTTAACTAGGTTAATGTAGGAACTAATACACATGCACAATGCACATACTGGAGAAAGATTTTTTAAAACCTGGGAAATGTGGTTTTCAATTTAAACTATCCTTAACTAGTGTTATGGGTAGAGAGAATACCCTTTAAGAGGTAGGAGGGGTGGGATGGGGCAAATCTTCTGGGAAATCTTTTTAGTAAGATATATAGGGTTGGAGAACAGATTACTTTAGGTTTTGATCCGATTTAGTATCCATTCCCCACTAAACCCCCCCCCCCTCCTCCTTTGTTAGCCTGTTCACTCCTCCCCCCTCCCATTTTTTTGTGTGGTTTGTAGTGGGTTGATTTATTGGAAATCTAGAGAAGAGGGAAGGGGTTTTGATTTTGGAAATAGGGGATGAAGCCCCATACACACTATCAGTTTTCCTGACGGTTTTCTCTTCAGGTTTACCAAAACCATCTAATATAAGGTCAAACCTCAAGAGTTTCAATTTGTATGCAATCAGGCAGGTCCTTGCACTACATGGTTTTGGTAAACCTGGTGAGAAAACCATCAGGAAAACTGATAGGGCCAGATTCAGGTAGATGAGAGTATCTTTCCTCTGGAGTAACGCTTCTCATTTACGTTACTCTGAAGACCCTTTCAGCGCAAGTCCTGTAATTCACATAGCAGTTGCGCGTAAACTTGCGCCAGAGTAACGATAATGCGCTGGCGTAACCCGACGCAAGTGGAACTGGGTGTGATCATATGTAAATGATGGGCGGAGCCCAGCGCAGAGGCTTACGTTCAGCGCATCATCCACGGAGCATGCGCAGTGAGTCCGGCTCCACTCGCCCCCTTTGTGCGCATGCTCACAACTTCCGTCGGCACCACTTCACGGGAAACGTCAGCGCAATACCTTCCGTTGGGCGTTTAAATGCGCCCGTAGAAGCGCCATTCCGGCACTAAAGTATATCCTGCTCCCCCTCCCCGCAGTGATGTTACTTTTGTTCTGAGATGGCTGCTCCCGTTCCCCGCAAACACACAGGAGAAAGCTGAACTTTAATGGCCAGGAGCTGACAGCCGTCATCTCGGCTATGGAGACCTATGATGTCTTCCTCCATGGCTGTAAAATTTGACAGACAAGCATGGACAGAGGTGTTGTCCTGCTAGTGGGGGTGCTCAGCTAGCTCTTATCGTCGGTAACGCTGCTGTAGCTGCTCTCCTGCTGACCTGTGACCGTCTGGAGTAAAGATAAAGCAGCCTTTTGTAGAAATAACTTTGCGCCGGACGGACCAGATACGCGCGGCGCATGTAGCCAGCGTATGGTGCTAATCCGATCGTGAATTGGGAAAAATACCTCATTTGCATATTTGCATGGGAAATCAATGGGCGCGACTGATGCGCCCAGCGAAAATAAGCGCTGACGATACTCTGGCGTCGGAACGGGCGCATTTAGTTTGGTGGGTACGGGCACATAGAAACGACGGCGCATCATCACAGTTACGCGGCGCATATCGAAATACTCCAGCGCAAGTGTTCCTGAATCTGGCCCATAGTGTGTATGGGGCTTAAGAGTGTTAAATAGTAGTATAAATAATTTCACCTATCCCTCTATTCTTAGGGGAATCACATGGTATCTAAAAGGGCAGCTATATACTGTTGCCTCTATGTTTACCCTTAAAAACATGGCATTTTTTTTGTCACTGTAATAAGTCAAGATGGTGTAATAAGTCAAGATGGTGACTATATTTAGCTACCTTAATCCTGACTCCATGCCTTAAAATAAATTAATAAACAATTCACTTCTAAACTTTAGGTAAAACGTTGGTATATTCTCGGTTGGTAAGAGGGAGGGGCTTGGGTTGTTTTTTTTTTTTTCTGGCGGTCGTTGGAAGAGAAGAGAGGGGCGTTGGAAGGGAAGAGAGGGGTGGGAGAACTTTAGAAACAAAGAAATCTGAGAAATTTGAACATATATTGGAGGATTTTGTCTTTATGTTTTATAATATGTGTAGCCAAGGTTAGCTACTGTGCTTATAAGTTAGAGGAGAAGAGAGGGGTGGGAGAACTTTATAATCAAAGAAATCTGAGAAACACACGACCGAGAAACTCGACGAGCGAAACTGTCTTTTTCCTCGTCGAGTTTCTCGTTCGGCTGTCGAGGAACTCGTCGAGCCAAATTTTCCCATTCTCGTCGAGGAAAAAGAAGACATGCTTTCTTTTTGGCTCGACGAGTTTCTCGACAGTTTTCTCGTCGAAAAATGTACACACGACCGGTTTTCTCGGCAGAATACGTCTCCCATCAAAATCCAAAAAAGACAAAAGAAAAGAAATCACCGCTCCAGGTGAGACCTGTAGACGATCAAGGAGAATTAGATTACCAAGGTGCTGGCGATGCAAATGGCAATGATGATGAAGAAAAGAGGGAAGGACGGCCGCACTCCAAGGATTTTCAAACGAAAAAAGTTGTCTTTATTGTAAATCCAAAAACATGCACAGTCACAGCAATCACAGAAAACAGGCCGTCCTTCCCTCTTTTCTTCATCATCAACGTCTCCCATCAAGTTTCTTGATGGATTCCGCCGAGAAAACCAGTCGTGTGTACGCGGCCTTAGGCAGTTGTTCCGACGTGGTTGTGAGCATGCGCACAGGGATACATCCACGTCTCGACGCATGCGCAGTTCGTTTTAAGTACTTGTCTGGCGCCCGGCCCATCATTTGCATGGGGTCACGCCTTCATTAGCATTGATCACGCCCACTTCCAGCCCACTTCCACCTACTTCCACTTACGCCAGCCTGCACCTTATTAAAAATGTTTTAATTTAATTTTTAATTAGTATCAGTGTCAGTTAGTGTCAATGTCAGTTTCAGAGTGTCTTAGGTAAGAATGCACCATATTGGTTCTGTTTCCTGCTACTAGTACAAACAACAAAAAACATACACATATGGAGTATCACTGCTATTGCCAGGAGCAACATTTATTTTGGGTTGTTCTTTTGTGGTAAGTTATGGTAATAGCAGGAAATATGCAGCTAAATTAAAAAGAAAAAAAATATTTCACTATGTTGATATAGTTTTCCTTTAATAAGAAAAAATCAGGAGATATCCATTACCATTTACCACCCAATAAAAGCCCAATTTATCATGAAAAAACAAGGAATAATCCACCTGGATACACAAAGTAGTTGTGATGATATGTACAGTTTTACTAAAACAAAAGTTGTAAAAGTGCATTCAGGCATTAGGATTTGTTTTACCTTCTATAATAAAGGAGTTAAACAATATCTTTCTTTTTATTTAGGCTTGAGTAATGGAAGTTATCTTATTCATAGCAGAGCAAAACAAACATGAGCTGCTTGGATATTTGTGGATGCTACAAAATAACACCTTATCAAATAGACTTAACAAGATCATAAATACTAACCCAAACTCATTGGCAACAATGGGAGCGTAACATGTATCACAGTGAAAGATTTCAAATGACCGTATAGCTTTTATCTTGTGTTTATCTGTACAAACAACACATTTCATTTTCAATTTTCTTTGACAATTGTGCCTCTTTATGTGAAGCCTACTGCCAGCTTGTTCAAAAGGATCCAATTTTCTTTCCAATTAAAACAGGCACGCAATTTCAAATCAAAGTTACAAATTAACCGTGCATTCGATCACAACAGAATGCTCATCAGTTATTATCTTCCCAAATCATTAATCTAAAAATTGTCACTAACAAACTCACCAGCAGTCTACGAGCTTGTATTTAATAAGAAAGTACATTTATGGAATTGTGCAATAATGTTTTCACGAGACCAATAATGGTCTTTTTATGCAGTTGCAAAATTGACACAGCATAAGAAAAATGTAAAAAACAGCAAATATTTTTTAAAACATTTTACCAAATTTCAGCAGAAAAATTGATACCTATTGTATATTTTGACATTATGATGATGATAATATAATAATTATTATTATTTTTGATTTTTGCAACAGTGATGTGTTCTGTAGCACTGTACAAAGCAAAAAACCGAAAGCATACATATATATAAGAATAAAGAAATAAGAGTTTTCAAATGTAAAGTGAAAGGGATAGGTCCAAGTGGTAAGGGAGATTTAAGTCTCATACACATGATCGGACTTCCATCTGACTTTTCCGTGGATTTTTGTCCAAAGGGCGTTGGCCATGAACTTGGTATGCATACATATGGCAGGACTTTTTCAGCCAACAAACATGAACGTAGTGACGTAATTGACGTACTACCTGTTTTTTCTGCTCTTTAGTGCCACCATTTGGGCAACTTCTGCTATTGCTGGTTGATCTTTTGCATTGGTTCTGAGCATGCGTGTTTGTACTTTGGACTTAGGTCTGACTTCTGTACACAGGATCAGACTTTGCTCCATCTGACTTTTGTTGACGGAAAGTTTGTCTGTTTGCAGAGCGAACATTTGTCCGATGAAAACCGAAAATGTTTGTCCATATACACGGTCGGATTTTCTGAAAAACCTGGTCATTTTGAAGTTTGTTGTCAAAAAGTCTGATCGTGTGTATGGGCCTTAGACAGAGGTAGATGTACTGCATGTAACAGAGTGATGATGTGAGAAAACAAGGAATACTGTATGAGGTGGTGGGATAAATGTTATAAATCAAGGTTAAATGCCATCCTTAAACCTTGTACACACTATCGGACTTCCAGTGGACTTTTCCGTGGATATTGGTCCGAAGGGGCGTTGGCCGTGAACTTGTTCTGCATACACACGGCCCAACATTTTCAGCTAACATTCACCAAACCACATGGTTTTTCAGCTCTTTACCACCACCCTTTGGGCAACTTCTGCTATTGTTGTCTGATGTTTAGCATTGGTTCTGAACATGTGTGTTTGTACTTTGGATTTTAGTTGGATGGATTTGCGTACACACTATCGGATAAACCAATGTAACAGATTTATTGCCCAACAGTTGTTGAGCATGAACAGCCAACATTTGTTTGCATTATTCAGCCAACAATTGTCTGATGGAGCATACAGATGGTGGGATTACCCGGCACAACACGTCCATCAGACAATTATGGCCATAAAATTGCATTGTGTGTACGAGGCTTTAGAACTAGTATTTTGAAAATGTGTTAACACTAGTAGGAAGTTTTGTGGTTACAGCCTGACCACACTGGATTTGTCTTTGTTAGCAAAGCAACACCGCTAGAATTTGAAATCTAATGTCACTAGCCTAGCATTGATCTATAACACTATACCAAATTATTTTGGTTTGGAATTCAACTGGTACCACTGGTCTTTTCTTAGCGCTACCATTTCACAAACAGATATACAGTAGGTCAGTGGTTCTCAACCCTGTCCTCAAGTACCCCCAACCGGCCATGTTTTTGGAATTTCTCTTAGATAAAATAGCTTTCCAAAATACCAAACAATTGACTCACCCCTGCACCTGTGCAAGAAAAAGGAAAACCTGCAAACATGGCCTATTGGGGGTACTTGAGGACAAGGTTGCAAACCACTGCAGTAGTTCACACATTTGTTTTCCAAGTTATGGCTTGATATAAAAATCCAAGTCAGGAGTCATGTGAATGGCCTCCCTCCTGTCCCCTTACCAACTGCAAACAGTATAAGACAGTGTTGTCCCCGTCCCCACCTATTATTTATTTTAACAATGGTGCATGTGGCCTACACAACAATTCATCCAAAAAAATTACATTAGCACATATCACAAATTCTTCCTCTATACAGACAACCTATTATAATATATAGCAACCACCATTATATGGCCACCACCATTCCGATTATTCCAAAATATTTCACTGCATGGAGCAATTTCAAAACATAAACAGCTTAATCAGATGTTATAAATATCTCCTTACTCCTGTTTTTCTTGCATAACTTTAATGTTCATTCCCCTTTAAATTACAATCTATAAAAATTCTCTACCTGAGTATTCAGATCTTAGCTGACATAAAAATATTTACCCCCTTTAAACTTCAGAGAACCCACTGAACACACCCATTCTGAATAACTAATTGCCATACACTCACGCTTTCTTGGCTGAGAAAAGTCAATGTTCGTAAAATTGATTTACTCTCATGACTTCTTCACAAGTGTAGCAAAGTCCCGGGGCCCCTGAGGCCTAATGGTGACCTCCAGAGTTAGGTACAGCTGACATCCTTCTGTGTAGAGTGGGTTGCAAGGCATGGTGGGTGAAATGCTAGATGAAATGGTGGGTTTCAGACACTTTTAGAATGCAAATAGATTTATTGTCTCTTGAACAGAAGTGTGGGAGAGAGGGTTAGGGCCAGGACACCCTTAAGGCCGTGTACACACGATCGAAAATATCGATCGTCTGTACGGGTTAGAAGACAGTTTCCAGCAGGTAAAAGTTTTAAAGCATGCTTTAAAACTTGTCTGCTGGAAAGCCGTCTGTCCGACATGTCCACTGGTTAGTACGCCTAACCAGCGGACAAAAATCCCCCGCATGCGTCGATTGGATTCAACGCAATGCATGGAAGTATTTTACTTCCTGGTTCGGTGACGTGGTGGCGTCACCGCCACGTCACCGCGTCTATCCGCGGGGATTTTGGTTTGATCGTGTGTACACTGATCAAACCAAAATAGCCCAGCAGACATGTCCTATGAAAACGGTCTATCAGACCGTTTTCATCGGATAAATCTCCTCGTGTGTACGCGGCCTTAGTGTAATGATAATTAGCAGACTCCGAAACTTCTATAGAAAGACAGCCCTCCAGCCCGACACCACTTCTGTATAGGTAGGAAAGCTGTATTCTATGGCAACAATCTTGTAGTAGTTACAACACAAACATTTCTGTGCTTACCCCGCAATCACTCACTGTGTGTCTTCACTCAATGGGCTCCCAGTGTTTCATTAGATTTCAGATCCGATAGCCACTGGATCCCCTGTGCTCTTTCACTGTAGCACTCAGTATCTTCCTCAAGCATTCTTCCCTGCTGGGTCCCTGGCTTGGCACTCACAGGTACTCTTCAAGCGTCACCCCTGCGTACACGCTAGTTCCTGGCTTGGCACTCTCTGATGCTCTACAAGCATCACCTCTGCTAATGTGCTGGGTACCTGGCTTAGCACTTGCTAAGGTTTTCTCACTTCTTCACCATCCCCGGCTGATGAGAAGTCTGCTCTGGTAGTGTCCTCAGCTTACTCATAGTGGCCTCCAGTAAGAAGGTGAATGGTCCCTTAGTAGCGACAGCTTCACCTTCTACCTCCGACCACAGCTGGTTCCCAGTCTGGCTGAATCGCTACTTCTGGTAGATTTTGTTTCCCTGCAAAGCAGAAAATAAAATCCATCACATCCATTAGTAAAAACACCACAAAGAGTACACAGAAACACTGGTTAGGCGCACATTTAACCCTTTGATCGCCCTAGATGTTTAACCCCTTCCCAGCCAGTGTCATTAGTACAGTGACAGTTTATATTTTTAGCACTAATCACTGTATTAGTGTTACTGGTTCCCACAAAGTGTCAGTTAGTGTCAGATTGCACGCTGCAATAGCAAAGTTCCACTATAGTTTGCTGAACGCTGCTATTACTAGTATAAAAAAAAGTATATATACAATAGTTTGTATACGCTTTAACATTTGCACAATCAATCTTTCAGACTGCTCTCATAGTGAATTCATGAAGTGCCTTTACTCACTTGGCCTTCTGCAGCTAAATTATTATTGCAGACTTTACAGGATTTTAATTTCCAATGATATAATGTTTCTTGACATGGTGCCAAGGCTGTAAAGAAGTGGTTTTCGTCACATCATATTATGCATAGTCAGGGATTTTGGCTGTGTGTCCCACCCACTCTCCCCCACCCCACCCCATTTACACACCACTGTGCTACTCTGCTGGCTAAAGGAGGAGCGGGCTGTGTAATCTGATGCCACTCTCCTCCTTTATTCCCTCCATTGGCTGTGTGTAAACACAGCAGCCATGTGAGTTGCAGACTGTGATCCTGCTCTCTCCCCTCTGCTGTGTGAGCAGAGCGGGCTGTGTGTACTCCCCCAGTCACTCCTGACATATTCTTCCTATCAGTATTGCTAGAGCACCTTTGGGATGAATTAGAGCAGAGACTGCAAGCCAGGCCTTCTCGTTCAACATCAGTGTCTGACCTCACAAATGTGCTTCTGGAAGAATGGTCAAACATTCTCATAGACACACTCCTGAACCTTGTGGACAGCCTTCCCAGAAGAGTTGAAGCTGTTATAGCTGCAAAGGGTGAAGCAACTTAATATTGATCCCTACCCAGACTAAAGGTCCTTACACACGGTCGGACATCCAACAAAACTTCTCTTGGATTTTTGTCCTAATTGATTTGACCGGTCACACCCATAGCATACACACGCTCTGACTTTTCTGCAAACTTTTCTAAAACTTTTCCATCATCACATGGTTTTTCTGCTCTTTTCTGCTCTTTACTGCCACCCTTTGGTTAACTTCTGCTATTGTTGGTTGATTTTAACATTGGTTCTGAGCATGCACATTTGTAATTTGTCCAAAAGTCCGATGGTTTGCTGTACACACGATCGGACTTTGCACCATCGGACTTTTGTTGCCTGAAAGTTGGTCCGTTCGCAGACCCAACTTTTTGTCTGATGAAAGCCAAAAAAGTTGGTCCGATGAAACGTACACACGGTCGGACAAATGCGAAAAGTGTCGGATTTTGATGTTGGTAGGGCAAAAGTCTGACCGTGTGTACGGGGCTTAAAGGCCCGTACACACGGTCGGACATCCAACAAAACTTCCCTTGGATTTCTGTCCTAATTGATTTGTCCGATCACACCCATAGCACACACACGCTCTGACTTTTCTGCAAACTTTTCTAAAACTTTTCCATCATCACATGTTTTTTTTGCTCTTTTCTGCTCTTTACTGCCACCCTTTGGTTAACTTCTGCTATTGTTGGTTGGGCAAAAGTCCGACCGTGTGTAAGGGGCTTTAGACTGTGATGCCATTAAAGTTCATGTGCGTGTAAAGGCAGGTGTCCAAATACTTTTGGCAATATAGTGTATATTGCAGTTCACTAATAATTAAAGCATATGTAAACCCTCACCTTGTAAAACAACCCACTTTAAAATAGAAGTAAAAGGCTAAACGCGTGTGTGTGTGTACACAGTGGATATAAAAAATATCTACACACCCCTGTTAAAATGTCAAGTTTTTGTGATGTAAAAAAATGAGACAAACATAAATAATCTCAGAACTTTTTTCACCTTTAATGTGACTTATTAACTGTACAATTCAGTTGAAATCTTTTCGGTGAAGGGAAGTAAAAATAAAAAAATGTAATAATATGGTTGCAAAAGTGTGCACACCCTTAAACTAATACTTTGAAGCACTTTTTGATTTTATTACAGCACTCAGTCTTTTTGGGTACGAGTCTATCAGCATGGCACATCTTCACTTGGCAATATTTGCCCACTCTTCTTTGCAAAAAAACTCAAAATCTGTGAGATTGCGAGGGCATCTTCTGTGCACAGCCCTCTTCAGATCACCCCACAGATTTTCAATCGTGTATAATCGTATTTTGGTCCAAAACTTTAATCTTCTTCTGGTGAAGACATTAGTTTGTTGATTTGGATGTATGCTTTGGGTCGTTGTCATACTGAAACATGAAGTTCCTCTTCATATTCAGCATTCTAGCAGAAGCCTGGCAGTTTTGTGGCAATATTGACTGGTATGTGGAACTGTTCATAATTCCCCCTACCTTGACAAATGCCCTGTACACACGATTGGTCCATCCGATGAAAACGGTCTGATGGTTTTTTCCATCAGTTATCCGATGAAGCTGACTGAAGGTCAGTCGTGCCTACACACCATTGGTTAAAATAATGATCGTGTCAGAACGCAGTGACGTGAAACACAACAACGTGCTGAAAAAAATGAAGTTCAATCCTTTCAAGCATGCGTCGACTTGATTCTGAGCATGCGTGGATTTTTAACCGATGGACGTACCCACAGACAATATTTTTTTTCTATAGGTTTTTTATCCATCAGATAATTTTAAAACAAGTTCCTATTTTTTTAACCGATGGATAAATAACCGATGGGGCCCACACACGATCGGTTTAGTCTGATGAAAACAGTCCATCAGACCGTTTTCATCAGACAAACCGATCGTGTTTACGCGGCAGAAGGCCCCTGTTCCAGCTGAAGAAAAAAAGCCCCAACGCATGATGCCACCACCATGCTTCACTGTGGGTATGGTGTTATTTTGGTGATGTGCAGGGTTGTTTTTGCGCCAAACATATCTTTTGGAATTATGACCATCGTTTCATTAGACGATAACACATTTCCCTACATGCTTTTTGGAGACTTTGCCAGGCTTGGATGTTTTTCTTCGTAATAAAAGGTTATCGATTTGCCACTCTACCCCTTCAGGTCTGGTATGGATTTTAAGGGGAACCCGCGCCAAAATAAAAAAAAGGGCGTGGGGTTCCCCCCCAAATATCTATACCAGACCCTTAACCGAGCATGTAACCTGGCAGGCCGCAGGAAAAGAGTGGGGACGAGAGAGCACCCCCCCTCCTGAATCGTACCAGGCCACATCCCCTGGAAGAATTTACCCCCTTCCTGACCAGTCCATTTTTTGTGATATGGCATTGCATTGATTTAACAGACAATTGTGCGGTTGTGCTACGATGTACTGTACCCAAACAAAATGTATGTCCTTTTTTTCCCACTAATAGAGCTTTCTATTTGATCACCTCTGCGGGTTTTTTTTGCGCTATCAACAAAAAAGACTGACAAGTTTGAAAATAACACAATATTTTTAACTTTTTGCTATAACAAATATCCCCAAATTTTAAAAACAAAAATAAATGTCTCTCTCAGTTTTGGCCGATACGTATTCTTCTACATACTTTTGGTAAACAAAAATCGCAATCAGTGTATATTGATTGGTTTGCACAAAAGTTATAACGCCTACAAAATAGGGGATAGATTTATGGCATTTTTAAAATGTATTTCTTTATTTACTTGTAATGGCAGTGATCAGCGACTTTTAGTGGTACTGCGACATTGCGGCGGACACTTTTGACACCATTGACATTTATACAGTGATCAGAGCTAAAAATAGCCACTGATTACTGTACAAATGTCACTGTCAGGGAAGGGGTTAACACTAGGGGCGATCAAGGGGTTAAATGTGTTCCCTAAATGTAGGAGGGATGGGACTGCTTGGGGGAGGAGACCGATTGATGTTCCTGTATACATCAGTGGGCTGTCAACTGACACATATTCACTGACATCCATCACTCCATAGAGACCAATGGATGGTTCGATCGTTCCATCAGTGTGAAACGGGGCCTATTGTGTCAGAAGAACCCAAACATTTGGTGAATTCTATGCCAGAAAGGCACAAAGCTGTTATTGCTTCTAAAGGCCTTCCAACCAGTTATTGAAAATATTGTAAATTTTGTATAATACCTGTTTGAATAAGTATGATATTAAATAGTAATACGTTTGAAATTTAGTAAATATGTCACTCTAAATTAGAGGATATGGCCGGGATTCAGAAAGCATTTACGTCGGCGTATCTCCAGATACGCCGCCGTAATTTCAAATGTGCGCCGTCGCATCATCGCCGTCCGACCTAACTTGCCTACGCCGGCATATCGTGGGCGCATAGTTACGCCGGACGCATTCGGCGTTCCCATTATAAATATGCAAATGAGTAAGATACGCCGATTCACGAACGTAGATGCCACCGGTCGCTTTATATACACGATTTGCGCAAGGCTTGCGTCTGGGGTAAAGTTACCCCTGCTATAGCAAGCGCAGCTAATGCAAAGGTATGGGCCAGGGAACGACGCCGTAGAATTTTACGTCGCGTACGCCGTTTACGTAGTACTACGTGAATAGGGCTGTGTGTAAGTGACGTTCACATCGTAGGCTTTGTGCCGACGTCTCTTAGGGAGTATATGCAACGTGATTCTGAGCATGCGCGCGCATGCCCAGTTCCACCAGCCATTCATTAGCATGGGGTCACGCTTAATTTAAATAGATGACACCCACCTACTTTGAATTACGTGGGCTTACGTCGGTCAAATTTACGCTATGCCACTGCAACTTTCAGAGCAAGTGCTTTGTGAATACTGTACTTGCCTCTCTAAGTTGCAGCGGCGTAGCGTAAAGAAGATACACTACGCCCACACAAAGATACGCCTCTCTACGTGGATGGGGCCTATGTACCTACAATCTTCAAAAGTGTCCACAATCTTGGCCACTGGTGTATATATTTGTTTGACAAACCTGTTGTATCGTACATTTATATAACGTTTTAGTCTGTTTTAAGTTTTTAAGTTTAAGCATGTTATACACGGCATTATAAATATGTTGTTTTTGTTTATACGATGCAACAAGCATTTGCTTTTTCACCAAATTGGTTGCAGAATAATCTCATTATGCACTAATTGTACTCATTCAATTTACTAATTTGCTTGGTGCTCTGTACAGAAGCTCTAATTAGAAAGAAGTATTTTTTTTCTGTGGCAATCTACTCTCATTATAAATGTAGGTTTTAGGAAGTCAAAGGTCTGTGCATTGTATTTGCATTACCTTCATTTCTAAATGTAATACTTATTAAGGGTTCATACATACAGGAATGAGGTGCAGGAAATCAATGTTCCATATGCGCTACCCGCTCAAAATGCGCTACGCTTTCAAAATGCACTGGGTGTACAATCTTCTGTAGGTATCAGTATAATCCTAACATTACAAACGCAGATCGCAAATGCATTACGTTCGCCTGCACTGGATTTCATGGTACTGCAGTGCCATGCAATTTGGTACCGTAGCATTTTTGAAAAGAAGTGCACGCACTACTTTTGATGAGATCCAGTGCACTTTCACAGAAAATCACACCGCAATAGAGTCACATAGGAATCCTACAGGAATGCAAAACATGTTCCTGTGTAAATCAGGTGTGAATCGGCCCCAAATTATATTTTTAATCAGCAAAATAACAAGAAACATAAACATGAAGAGCCCATTAAAGGCTAAAATAACAAAACCAGCTTTTGCTGCAATATTCGCCTGCAATTTAGAGATTTTCCCTGACTTTTATTCTGGGACTGGATGTTCTCAGTCTGATGGCAAGCATTATTTAATCAACAAGAACAAGGTGGTAGTAACTGTAAAGCCGCATACACGTGATCGGTCAAACCGATGAAGGACCGTTGTCATAGTTTAACCGATGAAGCTGACTGATGGTCTGATGTGCCTACACACCATCAGTTAAAAAAACGATCGTATCAGAACGCGGTGATGTAAAACAAAACGACGTGCTGAAAAAAATGAAGTTTAATGCTTCCAAGCATGCGTCGACTTGATTCTGAGCACGCGCCGGTTTTTAACCGATGGTTTTGCATACTAACGATCGGTTTTGACCTATCGGTCATCAATACATCGGTTAAATTTAAAGCAAGTTTGCTTTTTTTTAACCAATGGTTATATAACCTATGGGCCCCACACACGATCGGTTTTGACCGATGAAAACGGTCCTTCAGATTGTTGTCCTCTGGTTAACCTATGGTGTGTACGCGGCTTTAGAGCAAGTACATAAATGCACACACTGGCTGAAATGTTTTCCGAAATAAGCACTAAATCCATAAATAGTACAAGGGTTAATCGTGGCAGATCAATGGCGGCTGCTGTCCTCAGAGAGCTGGCTCTGTGTTTAGGCAAGAAGACGGTATAGAAGAAAGTGCCACCTGAGTGTAGTTTTAGCGACAGCTTTTAATGGCACAGATAAAATCACACTTACAGAAAACAGTAAATACAAAGGCTCATCTGTATGTCAGTGGTCCATAGGGAAGCCTCAGATCCGGATCCATTTTTCTATGCATAGATGGGAAGCAGCAGTCGTTGATACTGCTCAGCCTGGAGAAGATCCTGTGGCTATCAGGAAGAAGCTGGGGGTGAGGCAGGGCTGTTTAAAGGAATTTGGGGGCCCAAAGCAAGATGGGGGCCCTCAAACACCCCCCCTGCATGCAAAGCCTACAACGTTAGCGCTACACTCATTTTTTACACCCATGTTCCTACTCCACCCCCGATGTTTTTCTATTCTCCCCTTCTTCCCTGTAGGCTGATGCTGTAGCGTGGCCTAGCTCCTCTTCCTCCCATCAGTCCAGTGTTCTATCATTATGGGTCCCCTATTAGATAGTGCCAGGGCCAGGCTGGGTACCGCGCGGTACAGGAGATTCAGTTTCCTGTGTTCCCGGCCGGACTGACAGGAAGTGAGCACTCGGTGTACACTTCCTTTCAGTCCAGCCGGTAACAGGAAACTGAATTCAAATTCCTGTACAATGCGCGGTACCCGGCCGGACTGACAGGACTCCAGGAGGAAGGAAGAGGAGCTCGGCCACGCTACAGCCTGGTAAGGGGAAGTTGGGGGCCCCAGGCCTACTGGGCTGAGGTCACAGGTCACGGGATCACTGACCTATCCAACCCTTCTCACTCTGTGGAGTCCTCCCCCGGAAGTGATCCTGTGACCTCAGCTTCTAGTGCACACATCGTACACACTATCAGGTTATTGGACGACTGTTTGTGCGTTTTTGTTGCATGCTAGTCTCATGTTGAAAGTGAAGAGGTTACTCACCATATGAAAATTCTCGTAGGCAGAATACAACTTCAGTCGTGTGTTGAATTGTTTTGTATGTGTTTTTTTTGTTTCTGAGCATGCGTAGTCTTGCTCTTACGATTTAATCGGATGAAAACGGTACTAATTCAACAAAAATCGGATGTTGAGTTTACGTACGACAACATTTTTATAGTCTGCACATCCAGTTTTTGTTGGACGAAAAATCTGAATCGACTGTTGAAAGCACTGTATTAACGATCCGAAAATTGACAGATCTTTCTTCGGATGAAATTTAATTTACGATTTTTATATCGTGTGTATGGGCCTTTAGTCATAGCGGTGGGAGTGACTGGATGACTTCAGGCTATATAGCATAATGAACTGTGAAACCCATCTGGACCAATTGATAAAAAAAAATGAAAGACATCAAAAAGGTATCTTTACTTGGAGTCAGATGCAGTCTTAAACCAAAGAATACATGTGCAGTGTATGAACACAAAAATCTAAATAATTAGGGAAGTGTTGTTTTGAGGATCATAAGGAAATCTCATTAGGACAGCAAGACAATGCAATGCCATTGCCTCAAATAAAAGTCAGCCTGGTATGTACACAAAGATGAAATGCAGAACATTTTTTATTCTGAAGAAAAAAAATCAAAAATCAACAAAAAAAAAAATCAATACAAATGATCCAAAAACTTGAAGTTAATGATCAAAAAAGAAGCACTCCAATGATTTTCCCAGACAAAAAAAGCGCATGCGGCAAGACTTGAGGCTCACGACTGGACAGGACAATCCCTCCTACACTCACACCTCCTGAGGAAAATTGTAAGCGTCATTGTCATTTCTGTCTCACCCTGTCAGCACAGCAAGTGACCTAGACAGTACTATTTAATAACTAACCTAAGAGGGGAGAGGAAAAAGGGGAAAGAAAAAAAGGAAAAAAAAAGGGAAAAAAGACTCTGAGGTATCTGCAAATACAGCAGCTCATATGTGAGGTAATTTCCACTGGAGATAACCACATACTGCAGATCCCTACCAGGGGGGATATCACTAGTCTCTGTCAAATCTCCTCAGGACACTCTTCCACACTGAGAACCCCTGACTAGCCCTCACACCTGGCTAGATTAAGGTGACAGCATAAAGGATTAATATCATCTGATATTTTATCTTTCATCAATAGACTTTACACAATAGGATTCATTCCTTGTCTGAGGCCTCCCCAGCAATTCAATCTGAGTGGATACAATACACAGAGACAGGAAACTAGTGGTTACCTCAGCATCGCTCCTCAAGACCCTCAGTCCATATTCCCCCCCCTGTCAGAGTACATTACAGCCTCTCAGATTAAGGCTACCACCTGAAGAAATATACACCACATAATTTTAAGGCTGCAACCTTAAGAGGAAAACTTTCATTCAACAATATTTTACTTAATCTGCAATAATCGCAAGTCATTTACTATAATTCATTTCAGGGATACTTTTAAGGTGGCGACTTAGGGAAGACCCACCACTCACCATCGGGTGTCTGATGACAAAATTTTTTGAAGATCTTAGATCCCCCCCATCTACAGTAATGACACCCACTTATTATATTAAACAGGGACTCCACCTATAACAGATTTTGTCAGTTTTCACAGTTTGACTACAAGCCCTGGTACCCAGGTATGAACTGAACACTAAAATATCATGCTCCTCCCAATGGTTGATTCAGGATACTTAATAAATCTGCCGACCCTAATATTCACTTAGCTTTGACTCATGTGGGTGCAAATATTCTGCTACACATTCAATACATGAAGGGAAAGCGAAACAAGAAGAACAAGAATACTATTAAAACTTTAGCCGTCAAGGAATCTCTTAAACACATGGACTCCAAACTCCAGACACATACGCTGGAAATTACCGAAAATTCTATGTCTGTCAAACAAATCTCATCTCACCTGTTAGCCATCTCACCACCCCCTTCATCAGACTCTATATCACATACAGCGCTATACTCGTCTGTTGTTAAAGAAGGAATAATATCCACAATGTCGGGTCAATTAACCCCTTCTGAGGCCCCTTCTCAAAACCCTATCTACATCCATTCTAATACTGAACGCTCCCCTGAAGCCCCTTCAATGTTACTGACTTATTCAACAGGATATCGGAAATTCTAGATAGGGGCCTCGTCCAGAACGCTGAAAAAATCACTAAGGACATCAGAGCCGACTTCCAAAGTCTTGGAAACAGGATCGAATCCATAGAACGGAAACTGGATATTAATGTCTCTAGAATCGAACAAAATACTGACCACATACAACACCTGCAAGAACAACTGGAGGTGGCCCAGGCCAGAATAGATGATTTGGAGAACAGATCAAGGAGGGATAATTTCAGGCTCAGGGGGCTACCTGAGTCCATCACAGATGTACACTCAGCTATACAGGACATCATAAAAATCCTGATCCCATCCATACCTATTCACAAAATGGAATTAGACAGAGCACATAGATCCCTAGGCCCACCAAGAAAAGACGGCTTACCGAGAGATGTGATAGTAAAGCCTCACTATTACTCCACCAAAGACGAGGTGATGAAAAAATCTCGACAACAAGAAAACCTTCAATATCAAGGTGCAACGATTCAAATATTTTCAGACATATCTCCCTACACCATTCAGAAGAGGAGAGCGATGAAACCACTACTTTCTGCCCTCATGAAAAAAGACATTAAATACAAATGGGCCTTCCCATTCGCCTTAAAATTCAAATATAACGGAAGACTCCACGTAGTACACAACTTTCAAGAAGGTGAAAGACTATTACTAGACCTGAAAATTATTTCACATGAACCAGCCATGGATACTTTACCACCGCAACAAACCTCAGCTAAAAGAAATACACCCAATAGTCCAACCTCAAATCCCTGGAATAGAGTCAAACACAGAAAAGTCTGAAATAACTCTACTAAACATCAACTGAAATGATTTAATCTTAGCTCCGGTGGTGTCCATCCCCCATTCATATAAGTTGTTGTGTTCTTTTTTTTTCTCCCCAATAGGCCTTCTTTTAATATGAATTGTTTCTCAATTCTTGATCAAATTACTTATAAGGATTTCTGGTAGAGTAAGAGTTAATATTTACTGGCTCACTTATATAATTTATTTATTTATTCTTGTGGTTTTTCAATATCTACTTACCCATATGGTTCTACAATTTTTATTTTTTCCTATGGTATTAAATATATATATATATATATATATTATATATATATATATATTTTTTTTTAGGGGGAAGGTACCATCTCTTCAATTGTTATTTTTGGGGGATCAACCCTTTGTTTTTCAAAATTTAATTCATGAACTTTTTGATTGTCGCTGACAGTCGGCGGTGAGGCCCTGAGCCTCAACCTACTTCTTGGAGCGAAACTTTGTCGCCCTGACAAGTAGGAAGGTAGTCCTCTAAATGGACTACTCTAATAAATTCTGTTTGATTGAAGGAAGGAGCAAACTTCCCTTCCTTCAATCTGGGTCATGGTTTGACCTTTTGCAATACTACATCTTGCTTTGTTGTTACCATTTTTGCCTTTATTTCCATGTATCTATTCTCCCTTCTTTTCCCCCTTTACCTTCCCACCCTCCCTCCCGGCCTACCTGCCATCACAGGTGTCTTCTGAGCTATGGACTCAGTCTTCAAGACACGATCTGTCCATAACACTCTTTACGACCCATGGCTGGCTCAAATAACACTACTAAACCCCTGCGTGTTGTGACACACAACACCCAGGGGTTGAACTCTCCTATTAAAAGACGAAAAGCCCTCCAGGCATACAAGGCACTTCATGTAGATATAGTGCTCCTGCAGGAGACACACTTCCCAAGGCGGTACTTCCCCTCATTCCTACACTCCCACTTCCCAGTATTCTACTTATCCAACGCGGAAAACAAGACGAAAGGAGTGGCTATCTTGTTATCCAAATTTTGTCATTTTAATTTATTAAAGGAATATAGAGACCCGGAAGGCAGATTTATTTTGGTAAAAGGAACTCTAGACGAGAAGCTATACACGTTTGTCTCCTATTACGCCCCCAATAGGGGACAGAAGAAGTTTTTCTCTCAGATGCTTGAAGTCCTCCATCCTCTTATGAAGGGCATCATTATTATGGGAGGAGACTCCAACCTGGCTTTCGATTCGGGTTTAGATAAATCCAAACCAAATAATAATAAACTCATAAGGCCAACCAAAATTAGCACACAAGTAGCTCGCATGCTTCATCAATCCCGATTGACCGATATTTGGAGAGAATTAAATCCGAAAACTAAAGATTACACCCACTATTCTAATCCTCACAAATCGTACTCCCGCATAGACCATATATTAATATCCAACCATCATGTCCCAGCAGCCTCTAAATCCACTATAAAGGATGTCCCTTGGTCAGACCACTCCATGGTTCTATTAACCTTGAGAAAAGAGGAAACTCATAAAATGTCTCACTGGACACTTAACCAGTCGATCTTAAAAGATCCCACTCTCATGGCAGAAATTGAACAATCCATAAAGGAATATTTTGAAATTAACGATACTAAAGATATATCCCCCGAAACCTTATGGGCTGCCCATAAAGCTACAGTTAGGGGAAAAATAATACAAATTGCAGCCAAACTTAGAAGACAAAAGAAATTGACCATAGAGAAATTGGAAGAGACCTATTTAGAGTTACGTAGAAAACATAAATTAGACCCTCTCAGTGTTCCCACCCACGATCTTGACGCTGCTAGATCGGGCTTAAACCTAGCTCTGACAGCAAAATCAGAAAAGCTGTGGTGGCTCAACGTGATTGGCACTGCGTTGACAAGCCATTCACCTCTGCAGCCAAGGGTTCGGATCCCGGTCTCGGCTACATGTGAATTGAGTTTGGTGGTCTCAGCCCGGCTCCCGGTGGGTGTGCTATGCAAGGTACGCCTGTGCTTAGTACGCCCACCCCCCCCAAAAACCACCACACTTGCACGCACACGAAATTGGTTTAAAAACACACGCACTTTGGCCATGCGGTCTCTTAAAATAAAGAGAGGCGAAGGACCTACGGGGCTGGCTGGGTGGGCTAGGCCCCCTCACTCCCTCATAGGGGGAGTCCCTCTGCCCCATTGGGGTCCCGTTGGGCCCCAGTTGGGCTCCCAAGAGGAGCAGGTAGGGCGGGGTGAGTGGGAGGCCCCCCTTCACACCCGCCATTGCCACCAGGGGCATGGAGAAGGATGGCAAATGCCTCCGGGGGGAGGGTCTGCCTACTCCCAACTCCTGCAGTCCGGCTCCTCTCTCTCGAGTTCACGCACAAAAAATACACTTTTAAAAGAAAAAAGAAAAAAAAAAAAAAATCAGAAAATGATCTAAAATGGACAGGTGCCAGGTTCTACCATTTAAAGGATAAAATAGGTCCAATGCTAGCACGCAAACTATCTCCCAGATTTAAATCGAGAACCATCCCTAAGATAAAAATGGCAGATGGTACCCTTACCCTAAATCCTCGGCGGGCGATGGGGGCCTTCCACGACTTCTATTCCAAGCTCTACGCTAAGAATAGTAACTTTTCTTCGGACAAAATAGGTGAATATTTGAACAGCCTGAATCTTCCCAGGTTGACAAAGGTTCACAAGGAGTTGATGGAGGCACCCATTTCAGCTGAGGAAGTTATGTCAGTGATCAAAAACTTAAAATTAAACACAGCTCCTGGCCCTGATGGATTCTCAGGGTCTTATTACAAAACATTTCCTATCATTCTATCACCCTACCTAGCACGATTTTACAATCATTTGACTGAGGGCTCCCCTATAGATAAACAACTTAATTTGGCCTATATTTCATTGATACCGAAACCCGATAAAGATCATAGCCTAGTTGAGAACTATAGACCGATATCCCTCATTAATAACGACCTAAAAATACTTACTAAAATAATAGCTAATAGGATGTCTGCCTTCTTAGGTCAATACATATCCAAAGATCAAGTAGGTTTTATCACAGGGAGCCAAGGCCCGGACCAGATCAGAAGAGCTATTGATCTTATCTCTTTAATGTACTCGGGGTGGTCTGGAAGCACTAGACAAAGAGGTATGCTTCTCTCACTTGATCTCCAGAAAGCCTTTGATTCAGTATCTTGCCCATTTTTGTTTTCTGTTTTGAATCGTTGGGGGTTTGGTTCTAAATTTTTAGGAATCATCTCCGCTCTCTAGTCCTCCCCTGAAGCTAAAATCCGGTTACAAGGCATATTCTTGGAATCTATAAATATCCAAAGAGGCACAAGACAGGGCTGCCCTTTATCTCCTCTGATATTCGCTATTGTTATTGAATCTCTGGCCATAGCCATCCGAGATAACTCGAATATCAGGGGAGTTCATTGTAATAAAAAAGAACACAAATGCGCATTATTCGCAGATGATTTGCTACTCTTCGTGACCTCTCCTATCTCCTCCCTTCCGGAAATTTTCTCCCTGTTAGACGAGTTCTCTAAAGTCTCGGGTCTCACGGTAAACATGCCTAAATCTAGGGCCCTTAATATTTCTCTTTCAGAACCCACAGTGTCCCTCTTGAGAAACAAATATACTTTCAAATGGGACTCTACGTCTACTAACTATTTAGGTATCAACCTGACCCCAAATTTCCAGAATTTATACTTAGCCAATTACCCTCCTATGTATAGGAAACTCGAGAAGGACCTTACCGAATGGGGAGCACAGAAAATAGGCTGGATCGGCAGAATTAATTCTACCAAGATGACTCTCCTCCCGAAACTCCTATATCTTTTTCGATCCCTTCCGATCCCGATAATAAAAAGCCATCTAAAATCCTTTCAAGGTAAAATCACCAAGTTTATCTGGAACAAAAAGGGACCCCGTCTTCCCTCTCGTAGTCTGTTTAACTTACCTGAACAGGGAGGTCTAGGAGTGCCAAACTTGTTATGGTATTATCAATCCGCGAGGTTAGCGCAATTATCGGAGGTTTACCTTAAAAATGATCGCCCAGATTGGATAGAAATAGAAGAACAGGCTTCCCCATTGTCCACAATTGAAGAACTCATGTGGCGCACTCCTAAAAGTAGACCCCCTATACTATCCCCCACCCTATCACAAGCATTGGTATTATGGGATTCACTTAAAAGCAATCCACTCTTAATTTCTAGAGGCAAACCTTTGTCAAGTATCTTTCTCGACCCATCTTTCTGCCCCAAAACGGAAGTGGACTCCTTCAAATGGTGGCTTGATAGGGGGGTGTACCGCATTGGACGTTTCTTTCAACATACAGGTCCTCTTCCTGAGCAATTCCTTATAGACAACCTTTGCCCCCCCCCCCCTCTGAAAGATCCAGACTACACCAAATACATACCTTTGCTCAGAAACTTTGGAACGATAAAACAATTTCTGGCCTTTTGACCCCATATGAACACAAATGCGAACAAGCTCAGAATAGGAAAGGTAATATCTCTATCATCTACAAATCTCTTGCATCAAATAACATAAAATTACCTCATATGCTAGCTTGGGAAAGAGAGCTTCAAGAGGACTGGGACTTGGTGGACTGGCAAAAAAACTACTCTAGATCTCTTAAGGGTTTTAAGAGTCCATCCCTCATTGAAGCTAATATAAAAATTTTCACTAGATGGTACTTGGTCCCATTTAAATTGGCCACCATGTATCCGTCATCCTCACCACTATGCTTTAGAGGTTGTCAAGGAATAGGCACCATGATCCATACTTGGTGGGAGTGCCCTAGGATACGGAGATTCTGGAACAGGGTATTCCAGATTATCAGGAGAGTTACCGGTTGTAACCTCCATCAATCTCCTGCAATAGCCTTATTGAATGGACTAATACCACAGAGCTCCAAGGCCATTAGACAGCTGATTCTATTTATACTGACTGGCGCCAGAATCACTTTAGCGGCTGCATGGAAGAAACCGTCGGTTTCCATTTTACACATGAAGAGAAAGGTTACATGGATTATGGAACAAGAAAAAAGAATTAACTCTATGTTAGATACCTCTACCCAGTTCACTGAAATTTGGGAACCTTGGTTGATTTACATGGGAATCTCCCACAACATGTAAGTTTAGTTTTGGCTCTGGACTCAGACTGATGTAATCCTATGGCAGGTAGGCCCACCCTCCCTTTCCCTTTCCTCTCCTTCCTCTTTCCTCCTGCTCCCCCTCTCCTTTTCTTTATTTTTATTCTTTCTCTTGAACAGGAGATATTCATTACATATCATATTCTCCACTGGTCTCAGGTAGTGCTGATTTAGTTTAACTGGATGTATGTATTAAATTCCATTTGGATCTAATTTTCTTGTCATCAGGGGGGGCTGCCCCCCTCCTCGACACAGATTGCTCCCGGTGGGGGTGTCGGGGGGAGGGGATGCCCCCGGAAACCTATCCTCTCCACGGTTCGGTATGATTTATTCCTTACATATATTTTAGTTTTATGATCTCAGCTTATAATAAAAGTTTTATAGATTGCTTAGTAAACAGGGAATTTTAGCCCTAAAATGTTGTCGCTACCTCTACTGATTCCCATCCCTCCTGATTATACACGTTTACACTCCCATGTTAGACTTACCAGGTATATAGTTGGGACATTGGGGGGGGGGAGGGAGGAGAAGGGGAAATCTAGTTAAGAAATGTAATCTATTGTTTACTACTATAATTGTCAACACAATGTTTCCTGATGCATTTATTGTATTACGTTTATTACTCTGTATGCTCTTTATTTTATTATAATAAACTTAAATTTAAATGAAAAAAAAAAGAAGCACTCTAACAAAACAAAAAAAGAACACTTGCAACTATCATAAGGAAGCCCTGATACAATTATCCGACATAGTAACTGTAACAGTCACCACCGTTTACGATCTCCCATCAACCCAAGACAGCTTATGCGGCAGTCCGACAATCCATGTAGACACGATCCATTCCATTTCCCAGAATTAAGATGAGATAAGCTCCGTTCTCTCTGGATTCAAATGTATGAATGACTCTTTAATGGTTAGCTCTCTTATATATAGTACAGCCATGTTACAGTTATCAAAGGAACTCTCCACCCCCTCATCACACAGTGGGGCTTCAATCACATTATTTTAGATAATGACATTCAGGATGCGTTAATTATCCCCCAGACGTCCCAAATCTGCCAATAAGTGATTCACCTGCAGAATACGCATTCCTATGTCAGACGTTCTGTCTCCAACAAAAAGCCATTC
This sequence comes from Rana kukunoris, assembly GCA_029574335.1. Taxonomy (NCBI): domain Eukaryota; kingdom Metazoa; phylum Chordata; class Amphibia; order Anura; family Ranidae; genus Rana; species Rana kukunoris. Next base: position 108,269 of record JAJQKJ010000633.1, read on the forward strand.
TCACCTGATCATCAATAGGCTTTAAACAGTGTTATTAGCATCTCACAATGGAATGTCTAGGAGCAGACACAATTAACACCTCAACAGCCTATGTTACACACAGAGGAATGAGCCATAATTGACCTGTAGGGTCAGAATAAGCCAACAACTTGTAATATCTCAAGATATCCTGCAATACATGATTTATGAGTAATGTCCCATCTCATGCAACTTGATATAATTTCTCAGTCACCCTATGCCCCTATCGGACATAGGGTGACCCTAGACCCAAGAGTCATCAGTGATGCTGGCACAGGCATACCCCCCATCTTTCAAAAGTATTTGGGTGTCACGGGCCATTCTGTTACAGTAAATTATGGCCATGTAAACTCCAAACCCACTGTGGAGCACCTCTGAACACCACTTCCATATGTATTTAGATTTTTGTGCTCAAAAGCCTCACGTGTATTCTATTGTTTGAAGCATCGCCTGGCACCAAATAAGGATAGCCTTTTGACCTCTATTTTTATTTTTTTTATTAATTAGTCCAGCTCAGTTTTACCTGTTGCAATGATTCATGATGCTATATAGCCTCTAGTCATCCAGTCACTCCCAATTATATGATTAAGCCTGTGGGTGGTTGAACCACCTTAGAGAAGGTGTGGCCTCTGGAGGAGACAATATGAAGCCATTTTTTCATAGATTTTACTGGGCCCAGAATCAGTTTGTGCTGCTTTCCATATCTTTTAGGCCGCGTACACACCATGAGATTTATCCGATAAAAACGGTCTGTCAGACCATTTTCATCGGATATGTCTGCTGGGCTATTTTGGTTTGATCCGTGTACACACGATCAAACCCAAATCCCCACCGGCAGACAGCGCGGTGATGTGGCGGTGACGTTGACGCCACCAAGTCACCGAACCAGGAAGTAAAATACTTCCACGCATGCGTCGAATCCATTTGGCGCATGCGGGAGATATTTGTCCGCTGGTTAGGCGTACTAACAGTGGACATGTCGGACGGACGGGTTTCCAGCAGACAAGTTTTAAAGCATGCTTTAAAACTTGTCTGCTGGAAAAACCTGTCTGCTCGCCCGTACACACGATTGAATTTGTCTGATAAAACGGTCCGTCAGACCGGTTTCACCAGATAAATTCGATCGTGTGTACGCGGCCTTACACTCTCCTTGGCAATTTTTTTCCAAAAAGCACCCCTGTGATTCTTGCTAGTGTTACATTAAAATTAGAAGACTCTTTGAAGCGTAATCCTTTTTCTTAATTATAAATGTGCCATTACTCACAAGATCCCGGTAGGCAGGCAGCGACCATTGACGATGTGCGCATCTGAAAGTCGTTACTATTTGCTTCTGGGATTCCAGGCAGCTGTCTCACTCCACAGTGATGACACCTCGTGGCGCACTGTGTTGTTTACAGGTTCCCATAGCAATGGCAGCATCGGCGGAATTTCCCGCCCTGTTTTTATGGCAACCTGTCAATCAACACAGAACTTCCTGTCTCGAAATACCTCAAGATTTCATTATTAGTCTCCTAGGACTTCTGATAGATGACGGCGGTATGCCAAGAGGCAGGCGGCTGGGACAGGAAGAACGGACTGCACAGAGAAAAAAAGGTATTTCGAAATAAAAATTTAAAATAAATATTGCCATTACAGACTGTTCTGGGGGTGGGTATTATCTTGCAATAAATGGGTGGAACTGCACTTTAACCTTGCTTCAAAGTTCCATGAGTAAGAAGAATAATGATGCCATGGCTAACTAATAATTGCCACAATTTGGACTGCTTTTTTTTCTATTTTCTAATTTCTAGAGAACCTTAGCTTATACTAGATATAAGTATCAGAGCCACAGATTTGTTTCTTAAGTGTGATTGTCTTTCACATGTAACATGTTGATAAGGTGCAAGGTCTGAGGTATACAACATATCAGGAGTGATAAGAGAAACATAACCACTTTCATCCCAGCACAGCAGCTATCTTTCCAAAGCAGTTTTTACAGGGCACTAAGACTCTGCACTCTGTCAAGTGCTGGTAGGGTTTAGCATTAAATGCAGCCAATAGATTAGGCTGCATTCACACCTAGGCGTAGGCGATTTGCGGTGTTTTATGGCGTTTTTTTCGTCGTTTTTCCCATTGTTTTGTCGCGCATATTTGCGCGTATTCGCACGTTTGCGCGCGTTTGTATACAGCGTCGTCCGTCGTTTTTCTACTGCAACGTTTTTTATTTTACCCAATAGGAAAAATGTTCATCGCTGTCATCATTTGTTGCTATGTTAGAATTTTTTTTTTCCTCTTCCTGGGTGAATATACCTCTTCCGGGTCATCCTGTGCCTCCTACTCCATAATATTTACTACTGAAAATGAGTGATGATGAGATGGCGTGTATGCTGGCAGCAGCCACTGCTACCTGATATCTGCTGTACCAGAGAGAGAGGACAAGCAAGAGTGCACGCAGATATTGGATCCACCCCGTCATTGCTGGTCGGGAAGAGAGAGGCCAATTTTGGGTCATGTACAATGATCTACGTGAGCATGAGGAGAAATTTCTGGACTACACCAGGATGTCCATAAAAAGGTTAGTCAAAATTAAATGGATTTATTCTTTTTGACATTGTACCTTTCCATGACCACTAAAATCCCCATTTATCTTTAATAACAGCTTTGATGAGTTGCTTGAACTACTCAGGAGTAGATTGCAGAGGATGGACACCTACTTCCGCAATAGTATTCCCCCTGTGGAGCGACTTATCATCACACTGAGGTAATTTTAAAACTCTTTTTCAAATCTATCATGCTGATATCTGTCTCTTTTTAAAAAATGGTTCAAAACTGATGCTCTCTTCCTGCTAATAGCGCCAAAAGAAAAAAAAAACAGAGGTGATGAAAAACCAAAACAAAGCTATGACAAAAAGTATGCCAATTACGTTTAGAGCCACGTCGCATGACCGTGCAATTAATCGCAAAAAAAACTGCCCGGGTCCTTCTGACTAGCTGACTAGGTCAAGGTCTGGTTACAGACTATTGCATATATTACCCAATATTAATATATTTGTATATGCATCTACAGGGAGTGCAGAATTATTAGGCAAGTTGTATTTTTGAGGATTAATTTTATTATTGAACAACAACCATGTTCTCAATGAACCCAAAAAACTCATTAATATCAAAGCTGAATATTTTTGGAAGTAGTTTTTAGTTTGTTTTTAGTTTTAGCTATTTTAGGGGGATATCTGTGTGTGCAGGTGACTATTACTGTGCATAATTATTAGGCAACTTAACAAAAAACAAATATATACCCATTTCAATTATTTATTTTTACCAGTGAAACCAATATAACATCTCAACATTCACAAATATACATTTCTGACATTCAAAAACAAAACAAAAACAAATCAGTGACCAATATAGCCACCTTTCTTTGCAAGGACACTCATGCAGCCTGCCATCCATGGATTCTGTCGGTGTTTTGATCTGTTCACCATCAACATTGCGTGCAGCAGCAACCACAGCCTCCCAGACACTGTTCAGAGAGGTGTACTGTTTTCCCTCCTTGTAAATCTCACATTTGATGATGGACCACAGTTTCTCAATGGGGTTCAGATCAGGTGAACAAGGAGGCCATGTCATTAGTTTTTCTTCTTTTATACCCTTTCTTGCCAGCCACGCTGTGGATTACTTGGACGCGTGTGATGGAGCATTGTCCTGCATGAAAATCATGTTTTTCTTGAGGGATGCAGACTTCTTCCTGTACCACTGCTTGAAGAAGGTGCCTTCCAGGAACTGGAAGTAGGACTGGGAGTTGAGCTTGACTCCATCCTCAACCCGAAAAGGCCCCACAAGCTCATCTTTGATGATACCAGCCCAAACCAGTACTCCACCTCCACCTTGCTGGCGTCTGAGTCAGACTGGAGCTCTCTGCCCTTTACCAATCCAGCCACGGGCCCATCCATCTGGCCCATCAAGACTCACTCTCATTTCATCAGTCCATAAAACCTTAGAAAAATCAGCCTTGAGATATTTCTTGGCCCAGTCTTGACGTTTCAGCTTGTGTGTCTTGTTCAGTGGTGGTCGTCTTTCAGCCTTTCTTACCTTGGCCAGGTCTCTGAGTATTGCACACCTTGTGCTTTTGGGCACTCCAGTGATGTTGCAGATCTGAAATAAGGCCAAACTGGTGGCAAGTGGCATCTTGGCAGCTGCAAGCTTGACTTTTCTCAGTTCATGGGCAGTTATTTTGCGCCTTGGTTTTTCCACACGCTTCTTGCGACCCTGTTGACTATTTTGAATGAAACGCTAGATTGTTCGATGATCACGCTTCAGAAGCTTTGCAATTTTAAGAGTGCTGCATCCCTCTGCAAGATATCTCACTATTTTTGACTTTTCTGAGCCTGTCAAGTCCTTCTTTTGACCCATTTTGCCAAAGGAAAGGAAGTTGCCCAATAATTATGCACACCTGATATAGGGTGTTGATGTCATTAGACCACACCCCTTCTCATTACAGAGATGCACATCACCTAATATGCTTAATTGGTAGTAGGCTTTCGAGCCTATACAGCTTGGAGTAAGACAACATGCATAAAGAGGATGATGTGGTCAAAATACTCATTTGCCTAATAATTCTGCACTCCCTGTAAAAAAAAGCAAACACACCTTTTAGAAGGTTTAATTTTTTTTTAATTTTTTCAAAACTTTTCAAAAAATTCGGTACATTACATTTTTAATGTTCGATATGTAAATAACAAAAGAAATAGAGCTAACGTTGCTCTTTAGAACAATTTTTTTTTCAGAGGTTTTGAAAGGTTGGCGAGGATTCCTTTCGCTCGTCTGGTGATATAACCACAGTCATGGCTTGGCCAAAATGGGACCAGCTGGAGGTTGAGGGGCTATCATGCGGCCAATGGGAAGGTGGTGGTGGTGGTGTTGGTGGAGGATTATAAGGTGGTAGTCTAGGCAGATGTGGGTAAACAGAAGAAGTTGATGTTGTCAGAGCAGGGTAAGTAGAAGATGGTGTCGGCAGATAAGGGTATGTAGAAGAAGTTGTTGTCCTCGTCTGAGGATGGTAAGTAGAAGGTGGTGTGGGCAGATGAGTGTAAGCAGAAAGTGTTGTGGTAGTCTGAGGAGGGTAAGTCGGAGGTGGTGTGGGCAGATGAGTGGAAGCAGAAAGTGTTGTGGTAGTCTGAGAAAGGTAAGTTGGAGGTGGTGTGGGCAGATGAGTGTAAGGAGAAAGTGTTGTGGTAGTCTGAGAAGGGTAAGTCGGAGGTGGTGTCGGCAGATGAGTGTAACCAGAAATTGTTGTCGTCGTCTGAGGAGGGTAAGTCGGAGGTGGTGTTGATCGAGGTAGGTAGGTGGGAATAGGTGGTCCTGACAAAACAGGAAGTGGTGGTGCTGACAGATGCTGTGGGGGGTGAGTAGCATAGGGACCATAGGGTGGTGGAGGTTCTGAGAATTCATAGGCTTGGTCAGGAGGTATAAAGGTTGCAATGTACCTTATGGTACCGGCCAACATTATTGCCTGCAGATTTTTGGGAACCCTGTCTATTAGCTCCCCCAGACATCTAGCGGACATTTGTCCGTATGAACGGTTGCTTGACAGTTTGTCTGACATGTCTGACATGATGTCCAACATTCTGTCGATATTGGGGTCTGGATCTGTAGCCTTCCTTCTCGCCCCTCTTGCAGGTCCACGAGGAAACACCCTTGGCGTGGACTCTTTGTCTCCCACCGGTGTAGCCGATGTGGACCTCGACGACGTTGACAACTGGCTTTCCGGCTCCGGACCCACCAGAGACTGATCGCCTGAAGCTAAGCTGGAATTTTCTGTGTCGACAGGGGTGGTTGGAGCAGCCTCCTCCCAGCAGTTTTCAGTACTGAAAATATAAATGAGTTATTCTAACTTACTTATTAACATTTCGATTACTGACCTTAGTACAGATAATAGCTTACCTCCCCAAAGCCAGAATTGGTCGTAAGAACTCCAATTCTTTGGAATGGATGTAGTCCCTTGGAGCACACGCTGACGATCCACTTCTCCTTTCTCGTTGCGCCCTCAAATGGTGAGTCATGGCGGATCACGGATGCTCTTCCACTTTGACTTGAGCATTTTCACTGTCAAAAACAAAATAAAAAAATATGTATTATTTTCTTTGTAGGTATCTATCAACTGGACAATTCCTAGGAAGCCTACATTATGCCTTCCGTATCGGAAAGTCGACAGCGAGCTACATTATACGTGACACCTGCACTGCAATTTGGGAAGTGCTCAAGGAAATTGGGTTTAAAAAACCTACAGCAGAGGACTGGGCACAGATTTCTGAAGTATTCTGGCAACGCTGCAACTTCCCCAATTGTCTCGGAGCAATTGATGGGAAACACATTTGTATTGTGAAGCCCATGGCTAGTGGAAGCCAGTACTTTAACTACAAAAAATACTTTTCATTTGTGTTAATGGCTGTGGCTGATGCCAATTATTGTTTCCGATACATAGACATTGGGTCGTATGGCAGCAGCGCGGACTCCGCTATATTTGGGAACTCTTCTTTTGGACACATGCTGCGTACAGATGATCTGGACCTACCGGAATGCACTCCACTCCCGGGCACAAATGGCCCTCCCCTACCCAGTGTATTTGTGGGTGATGAGGCCTTTTCTCTAAGTACACATCTTCTACGGCCTTATTCGGGCCATAATCTGACTGTGGAGAAGAGTGTGTTCAACTATCGCCTAACCAGAGCATGGCAAGTAGTTGAATGTGCTTTCGGTATATTGGCTAATAAGTGGCGGGTCCTTCACACTCCAATAGTGCTAAATATGCAGAATGCAGTCAGTGCTGTTAAAGCTGCGTGTGCCTGGCACAACTTTGTACGGGAGCGTGATGGCTTTGATTTTGAGGAGCCCGTTTCTGAGAACCTGGAAAGAGCTCATTGGACTGGTGTACGTGGGAACAGACAGGGTACACATGTCCGTGATCAATATGCGGCATACTTCATGTCTCCTGCAGGACAGGTCCCATGGCAGCTTGATTCAATTTAATAATTTCACTTTTTCTGTTTTTTTATAACTGTACTGTTTGCTGCGCTGTTTTGAAAAAATAAAATAAAAAAATGTGATTGATGTATTCAGAAGTCTCATGTTGATTTTATTTAGATATGTTTTTACCTTTGGGTGCAGTATCCATACGATATCAAATTGGGGTCAGAATTGTGCCTCATGACATTGTGCCGCATAAAGGCTACATAGGGACATATGTACATAGGGACAAAGATTGGTCAATCCCCCCAGTCACCCCCCTCCCCCCACAGTTATAACACTATATAGGGTACACATTTAACCCCTTCCTCACCCCCTAGTGTTAAACACTTGCCTGCCAGTCACATTTATACAGTAATCAGTGCATATTTATAGCACTGATTGCAGTATAAATGTGAATGGTGTTAAAAATGTGTCAAAAGTGTCCAATGTGTCCGCCATAATGTGGCATTTTTAATAAAAATAGACTTACAGGTAAGCCTTTTTTATAGGCTTATCTGTAGGCAAAAATAAAAAAAAGTGGGTTTACAAACCTTAATGTAATAAAAAACAATCATTCTGTTATCTCCCTATTGTCATTTTGCTGTTTGCAGGCGTTTACCTTTGTTATCCTTGTCCAGGATGTGTGCCCAGTTCGGGTACACCTGACTGCCAATTTGGTTCCATGCCTTTCTCCGAACAGTTCGCAGTTTATAGGACGGATCCCTAGTGTCATATAGACAGGGTTTCTCCTTCACCATCCGGATGAATTTTTCCTGATCCAGGAGAGACACGGTTTCATCGAGTTGATCCTCATCCTCCATGATGCTGTACTCCTATGTCTTTTTATAATGTAAAATGGAGATTTTTGGACTTCCTGTGTAAATTATTTCATTTTTGTGTCATTTCCTCTGTTTCATTTGAGCTGAATAGGCGTCAAAACGCTCGTACAAATGCCTGTTGTCGCGCTATACGCGCAAATCGGGTGTTTTACATTACTTTCAATGAAAAAAAAAACGCTCAAATACGCCCAAACTGCGCGATTCGCGCAACAAAAAAGGGTCCGGGGCTTGTTTGAGCTACAGGCGCATTGGCATGCAGATGTGAACCATCTCCATAGGCTGTAATGTATTTTTGTCCCTCTAGCGTATCTGAGAGTCGCGCTACAGGCGACAAAACGCCTAGGTGTGAATGGAGCCTTACTGTTGGAAGTGATCTGTAGCCTTGGAGCCGCAAAGGAAGGCTGAAAAAGGTCTATAACTGGTCCTATGTACAGTCTCAAAGAAGGAAGGGAATAGCAGGACAGTACTGAAATCTTTAGATACTTTAATTCTCTGTTCACATATGGCAATTAGATGTTTTTACCGCTTTTGGATCAGACCAGCTTGGAATGGAAAATGTTCACACATGTCAGAGGCAGCTGGGGTCCCTTTCTAAAAATGGTACTGTGCATTTTGGGTCCAGTTTAGGTGCCAATTTAAGTAAAAATTTGCACCTGAATCTCACCTGAACTGCAGTCGGGCATGTGTAAAACCAGCCTTAAGGTTTAAAGAAGGTCCTGGAAGGCAAGATCAAGAACTATGGAGCATGACCTCAAACTAGCATAAGGAAAGTTCAAGAGTAGAATTAGAAAATGCTATTTACTAAGAGAAGTGGAAGCCTGAAAGAAGAATGTCCAACAGAGGTAGTGAATACAAAAAAATTGGCATAAACCTGTTGGCAAAACAAGTTAGCAGCCGCACAAAAACCTTGATGTCTGTATGTCCTGAGTGTGGAGCCCTAACATTGGCTCTCACATCCTGGGCCTGTTGTTGGTAGTGTTGGGCCTTCCTCTTTGAGGTGATCCCAATCAGGGAGACTCTGTGTGACTTCTTGGTACCCTGCCAAGACACAATGCACTATGAACCATTGCTGCTAAGTTCACCACTGTGACCACATCATCTGCAGAGCAACACCTGGGTTCTCCAGACCTGGTGTCATGATCCATGTCATGGCTTTGGTCACCTGCTGGTGGCACTGTTTCTCCCAGCAACAGGGGTGCAGTTATGGTGTCCACCAGCGGGTGTCTCCCATGGGATGGACTCCTCTCTAATTGGGATGAACTTCTACAGGTATATAAGCCCGCCCTGCACTACAATCCAGCGCTTCAGTATTTTGCCTGTCAGCCCTGTTCCTGTCTGTTCGGATACCTGTTACCAGTTTGTTTCCTGATTTGCTCCCATTGACCCAGGCTTGTACCTTTGGACTCTGCTGTTTTCTTCTATCCCTGATCCCGGCTTGAACCTTGGACTTGCTTGTCTCTCATCCCTGAATTACCTGCTATCTACGCTTGGATTTCATGTATATATTCGTTTATTAGTTTGGGTGGCTTGATGGTTGCTGTGTTTGTAGATTGCTGTTTGTTTTGTGGATTTTCTGTTTTGCATGTGTACCTTTAATTTAATTAAATACATATTGTTTATTTACCTCTGTGCCTATTTTCCTTAGTGCAGCCCACTGACCTGTTAGCTAATATTGGATGCCTGTGTAGACATCCCCTGACATAATACTGAAGCCATATAAACAGGTCGGCTGCATTTGGGAAATTGCTTCTGGGCACTTGCTATTCTAAATATGCATCTGGAAGATATTTTGTACCTGTCATTCCTGGCAACAGATGACAGAGATTTCTGCTATCAGGAATTAAGTGAATACACTAGAGAGCAGTTATTGGAATGTATCCGTATGGCTCATGTTTTTGTTGATCGTGGCAGTTTTTTGTTTGAGGATGTGCAGCCATTGATTCGGATCTGCACAGAGTTGGCTCTGTCTGATACTAATGGTGGACGTGATGATTATACACCGCCTTTTAGTGCAGCTCAGGTAGAGTCTTTAGTGTGGCTGTTGGAAGATGACTCAGCCTTTTTTCATCAGCAGTACTCAGCTTGTCCTCAACAGGTGCTTGCAGCATGCATTGATTCTGTGCAGTCTCTGGTCAGACAAACTGTGTGCAAATCTGACTTTGTGAAACCATTATTACAAGTTTGGTCCAGTTTGTTGTACTCAGCCCCTGTCAGCTCCCAACCATCCATTTCTTTGTCTAGTTACCAACCTGCTGGGATGTCTTTTTCTTTACCCCCAATTCCCACTTTTGCTGAACAATACACCCTGCTAACAACAAAGTACCGGTCCCCTGTTTCCTCCTGCTGCACTTATCCTGCCTTTAACCCTTCTGCTGCTGCTTCTCAACTGCCTCCGTCCGTTCCACCAAAATCCTCAGTGGTGAAACCAAAGAAAAAGAAACGTTTTTTTCTACCCACTCGATCCTGCCACTAACCCAGCCTGTCTCCACACCAACCAACCTGCTCCAGTCCGCTTGCATGCCAGCACCTGCTGTTTTGTCTGATGTGGCTGTGCCCATTGCCCAGTCTACAGTTCCAGTACCTGCTGCCCAGCTTAAAGGTCCAGTACCTGCTATCCAGTCCGATGCACCTGCTGTTCTTCCTGTTGTGCCAGCACCTGCTGTTCTGTCTGATGTGCTTGTACCTGTGCCCGTTGCCCAGTCTCCAGTTCCAGTGTCTCCTGTTCCAGTGTCTCCAGTTTCTGTTCCAGTGTCTCCAGTTTCCGTTCCAGTGTCTCCAGTTCCAGTGTCTCCAGTTCCAGTGTCTCCAGTTCCAGTGTCTCCTGTTCCAGTTCCTGTGTCTCCAGTTCCTGTTCCTGTGTCTCCAGTTCCTGTTCCTGTGTCTCCAGTTCCTGTTCTAGTTCCAGTTCCTGTTCGTGTGTCTCCAGTTCCTGTGTCTCCAGTTCCAGTTCCTGTTTGTGTGTCTCCAGTTCCAGTTCCTGTTTGTGTGTCTCCAGTTCCAGTTCCTGTTTGTGTGTCTCCAGTTCCAGTTCCTGTTTGTGTGTCTCCAGTTCCAGTTCCTGTTTGTGTGTCTCCAGTTCCAGCTCCTGTTTGTGTGTCTCCAGTTCCAGTTCCTGTTTGTGTGTCTCCAGTTCCAGTTCCTGTTTGTGTGTCTCCAGTTCCAGTTCCTGTTTGTGTGTCTCCAGTTCCAGTTCCTGTTTGTGTGTCTCCAGTTCCAGTTCCTGTTTGTGTGTCTCCAGTTCCAGTTCCTGTTTGTGTGTCTCCAGTTCCAGTTCCTGTTTGTGTGTCTCCAGTTCCAGTTCCTGTTTGTGTGTCTCCAGTTCCAGTTCCTGTTCGTGTGTCTCCAGTTCCAGTTCCTGTTTCGTGTGTCTCCAGTTCCAGTTCCTGCTTCTCCAGTTCGTGTGTCTCCAGTTCCTGTTGTCCACCTTGGTGCCCTGGTTCCTGTTGTCCACCCTGGTGCCCTGGTTCCTGTTGTCCACCCTGGTGTCCTGGTTACTGGTTTCCAGCCTGACGTGCTTGGTTTCCGGTCCAAAGTACCCGGCTTCCCGTCTGATGTCCCGGTGCCTGACTTTAAGTTTGATGTGTCACTTTCCCAGCCTAATGACCCCGAGTTCGCCGCCCTGCCTGTTTTCACCCCTAGATACTAACTTCCAGACCCTGGTGGAGGTAGGATGCAGTTTCCATTTCCGGACTTGGGGGGCTGGTCTCCCAAGGGGTTAAAGAACTTTGACCAAAATACTTTTTGGGACTCTTCTGCATCCACGTGCACTACCAGGACAAGGGCAGAATGGGGTGTCCAGAGGTCACCCCTTGGGGGGGGGGGGAACTGTCATAATCCATGTCATGGCTTTGGTGACCTGCTGGTGGCACTGTTTCTCCCAGCAACAGGGGTGCAGTTCTGGTGTCCACCAGAGGGTGTCTCCCATGGGATGGACTCCTCTCTAATTGGGATGAACTGCTACAGGTATATAAGCCCGCCCTGCACCACAATCCAATGCTTCAGTATTTTGCCTGTCAGCCCTGTTCCTGTCTGTTCGGATACCTGTTACCAGTTTGTTTCCTGATTTGCTCCCATTGACCCAGGCTTGTACCTTTGGACTCTGCTGTTTTCTTCTATCCCGGATCCCGGCTTGAACCTTGGACTTGCTTGTCTCTCATCCCTGAATTACCTGCTATCTACGCTTGGATTTCATGTATATATTCGTTTATTAGTTTGGGTGGCTTGATGGTTGCTGTGTTTGTAGATTGCTGTTTGTTTTGTGGATTTTCTGTTTTGCATGTGTACCTTTAATTTAATTAAATACATATTGTTTATTTACCTCTGTGCCTATTTTCCTTAGTGCAGCCCACTGACCTGTTAGCTAATATTGGATGCCTGTGTAGACATCCCCTGACACCTGGTGAAGGAGGAGTAAAGCACCCACCTGGGCTCCCCTACTATGGACCACAGGGTTTAGCTCTGTTGAGAGCCTGGATAGGAGGTACCATTTGTGGAGATGATTGAGGCACTGCCATCTACAGCAACACACCCAGCAGAGGAAAGTGGTTCTCCAGGACCATCAGAGGTACAGCCATCTGCTTTACCCACTGAGGAACTACCACTCAAATATACCAAACCGTCTGTGTCCACAGGGACTTTTTCATGTGGACACTGTGACATTTGTTCTTTTACATCCAACTGCCAATAAATAGCTCTTTGCAACGGACAAACCCATAGATTAAAATATAGAGTTACTTGCAAGACTGTGGGAATTGTCTACTTGGCAAACTGCCAATGTGGATGTTTTTATGTTGGAAAAACGAAACAGACATTTTTAAAACGTATTAGGGATCATATCAATCCTCTATACAAACGATTGATGACTACAGCTTTGAATAGACATATAGGTTGTCGACATGATTTTGACTGTAACTATGTACGCTTCGCCGCTCTCGAACATATGCCTCTACATACTTGTGGCGGTGGAATCGATAAAACTTTGATACAAGTGGATACATATTCTAGATGCTGTGAAATATCCAGGTCTCAATGAATATATTAGTTTCAAATCCTTTTTATGAATTGAATTTATGTCATGATTTTTTTTTTATTATATTTATTAAGATTCTAACTATATTGATCTGTGAACATGTCTTCTCTTGGTTGGAATTGTGATTTAGTCATCGGATCCCGACTCATTGGGTATACAATATCTCCTTCCCCCTTTCCCCCTATTTTTCCGCATGTGATACTCCATTGTGGTTACCTATTCCCCTAAGATCTTGGGGAGTACACAGTACATATTTTGGCAACTGATTTTTTTATATATATCATATACTATTGTTGGTGCTACATTCAAATTGTATCGACTACCCAATTGTTACATTGTTATGTAATCTCTTTTACTGATTATTTAGGTGTTTGTTTATTTGCTTATAACTTATTCTTTGTTATTTGATTTCACTATTAGATATTTTCAAACAAATCATGTATTATTAATTTTTGGCTTGGATGGCTGTCTGGATAGATTTGCCTGTTTGACTCTGGTCGTGTCGTAGGAGCTAGGCATGACCAATGTCGGTCTAATGGCTATTCCCTGGCTGTCCATCCTCCTCAGTCATATCCCTATTCACTCCTGCCTCTACCCGTTCGGGTTTTTAGAAGATAGACTCTGGCTCCCAGGTTTTTGTCAGCCAATTTTAGCATGTGGTTGTATGGACACCCTAGGGTTAAGTGTACCTTATTCACTTGGCCTGCCCCTCGTCCGCCGTTTGACCGCCTACGACTCCTTTACTGCCTCTTTTTACATCTTCCCATACACTGGGTTGTTTTCCCATATGAGAATGCCCGTAAGTGCCGCGCCCACTGTGGATCGCGCCGTGCCCCTTTGGTGATGACGCGATTGCACACACGCCCCGTCATTATGGGTAATGTAGGCACTGATATGGCCCTATGCACATGTGCTGCTGACGTTTTTTATCCGCTCCTGGCGCGGTGACGTCACACGCCGGCCAGGTGGAGAGCCATAAAAAGCAGACTGAGCCACCATTTCTCTGCTGGCTTTTCAGGGCGCTGTTGCTGTATCTAGCTTACTTATAGGTAAGATGCTTTTGGCGTTTAGGTAAAAAAATATATATTTCAATCCTTGAATGTTTCTTATTCAATCTTTTCAGATCTGGATCACGTGAATAATATCTCTATGGCCCTTATGTCTGGCTGCTGATTGAGGTTTTTTTTTAGCTCTTTTTAGCTTGGGCTTTTATAGCCTCATACTGACATCACACACATGTATGTTTCCACTCCCATGTTGATGATTACCTACATTGCATCATTGAATATCTTTATCTAATAGGTTTTAAATTAATTACTTTATTTAGATCCAATTCATCTGACCATCATCACAGTGCCCCACCTTGTTAACAACTTTTTTGCTCCCTTTTCAGTATTTCTGTGAACCATCTGTACTGTTTTATATATGAATTTTATAAATTTGCTCTTGTAATTAAAAAATATTTTGTATGAATTTTCTAGAATAATTTTGGTATTATTTTTTCTGTGGCACCATGATAATCCCACTCTCCCTATTTCCTCCACAGTAAGTGGTGGTGAACTGATGTGTGGGTCATCAGCCCCTTGTGAGAAGTTTGCGGAAGAGGCCATGGCTTTGTGGGATGCCTCTATAGGTACTGATGCAGCGAAGAAGCCGGAAGGATCTGTGGCTCACGATGCTTCACCTGCAACATTTTCAGCAGTCCCCACCACTGTTTTGCCTGAGAGGGGGCGCTATCACAAGGTCCCCAACCCCTGGGAGACCTAGTGCCCCTTTTACATGGAGTCATAGGAGGAGGAACAGGAGGAGACCAGAAGTGCCTGGAGACCCCAAAATGACCATCATCCCACCTACCCCCATGAATGGGGCAGAACCACTACCTCACACAGTTGTCATGGCTCCAGCAGCAGATGATCGGGGACATTAGGGAAAGCAGTGGCCGTGGCTGAGCAATAGGAAGTAGTGAGCACTAGGCGGCTGCCTAGTTTGTCTAGCTGTAGCACTGGCCCTGATGTAATCCTGTAAATAATTGAGGCCTCAATGCAAAAGTAGTAAAAAGTAAATAATACATTTAGATATGGTTTGACTTTCTGGAAAAAGGTATACATACTGCAGGAGGTAGAGCATGCAGCTGGTAGGCTATCCAACCACTACTGTCAAATCACATTGATACATCTTTTAAGCCGGATTCACACCTGTAACTTCTCCCAGGTCTCCAAATTCGCAGCTAAAATGGAGCTAATCTGCTGAACACTTCTGTTATCTCTCTGCAATGATAAGAGAGCTGATATTCGCACCGCACAAGTGTGATTTCAGCCTTACTGGACTACCTGTTTGTTAAATGTGAGGTCTTTTATACTGTCTTAGAAACTTTTAAAGCATTTAAATATCAGTTCCCCAGTTATCTTAACAAACTCACAGAAGCCATATATCTATGCATGTAACCTCCAGCTGTAAGGCAGAATTATTTAAACAAAAGAACAAAAAATGTAATATGGTGCAATTTACCTGTTCTATCCTTTATTGCAACTTACCAGTGCAGGTTAGGTGGGATGCAGGTACAAACAGGTATCTTCTGAAAATGTCTCTGGAGGTCATGTAATCTGGAGATCTGGAGGTCATGTAATGAATAGTTAAAAAATTATGTAAACCCTAGAACAAAAATCTAATATTGTTCAATTTATTTGTCATTGGAAGTGGTAGCTACATGTATTTCTAATTTTATTCTCAGGCTTTTTTGCACATTATCTTCACCTGGTGACCCTGACATTTCTTGTCATAAGGTAACAACGCTCACTCGCTGAATCTATGAAGGAGCAGCATTTTCACCAATAACAGGAATTATGCTAGCACTACAGAACACCCCCTCATCATCATCATCATAACAGGTATTCTGCAGCCCTAACAATGCTGGAAAACACACAGAACTAAAAACAGATGTGGATTTCTGACAAGATCAACAGGATTGTGTTGGTTGGATTTTCTTCATTTATCAAACAGATAATAAACTGCTTTACATTTTTTATTTAACTGACAACAAAGACAGCTAATATAAGTTCTTTGTAAGGGTTAACATGCAACAAATAGATGGCCCCTGCCCCCATCGATTACTGGCCTTCACAGCAAAGAGCCCATGGATGGGCAATGCATGAACGCAAAACCAGAGAATGTTCCCAGCTCAACTCAAGTGTTCTTTTTTTGTTTTGTTAGAGTGCTTCTCTATAATTTTAGTCTGGGATTTGGTTTTTATGTGTTCTTTAAACATATAGGTCTACTGGAGTTTGTATTAGCAGAGAATGAGTCAGGCTTTAAAATAAGTGAAGGCAGCTTTTGTTTCATGTGCCAGTAATGCTTTTATGTTCTGAATTTTTCATGAAGGCAGGTCTTCAGTCATTAGGTATTATTTAAAAGCAGTGCTGTTAAGCAAGTATATTGACACTAAATCATATGTTTTATTGTGGTTTATAATTAACATGTAGTTTCCCAGAACTACTAATCTTAAGTATTGTTGTGTAATGCTGTAAATTTATTTGACCACAAAGTGCCCATACGCCAGTGGGTCTGAGTGTCAGTCAGACCAAGTTCAAGTTTTGCAAAACAACTATGGACATAATTATGTCATCCAGACCTTTGCTACCAAAGAAAAACATTTTGATTTTATAGAGGAAATTCCAAATAATTGTATAATGACTGATGTAGGTTTCATAAGGTACCATGAACATGTAGCACCCTCCAGTGTGCTAGGGTTCATGCACAGGTAATCAGGCAGAGGCAAAGTCCATATAGCAAGTTGGGGTCATGCACGGATAATCAGCAGAAGGAAGGTCAAGCAGCAAGCCAGGGGATGAGCCAGGAGACGAGGTCAACAGGTCTGGAATGAGCCGGTTCAAGAACAGGACATCCATTGGAATAACACAAAGGTTTGGGAATACAGGAAGCCGACGACAATCCAGCAACTTGGGTCAGTCTTTTATAGGCCAACAGGGGGATCCATCTGTCACATGATGCGCCTATGGCACCTATTTCTTCAATTTCCAATACTATCACAGCCATTTCGCTGACATAACCCCTCAACACTCATAGTTGCCCTTAAAATGTAACCACATAGTGGACCTGATGGTACTAGGATTAATGCCATCATTTAGGAGGTCCACACAAATGTTGTTCTCCAAAAGGATAGGTAAATATTTATTTAAAATCTTCCTAATATCCCCAAACTCCTCCCTGAAAGGCATGCTAAGTGTGGGTCTCTCTTTACCGAACCGTTTTTCCCTTTCTTCTCTGTCACGTACCTTGCTGCCTTTTAAGAGATCCCCTCTATTTTTGGTGCTTGCAATAGAGAGAGCCCTGTCGAGCATTCACCTGGGACACCCTCCTTGTATAAAATGAGAATACTACGTTTTTTTGCGATTCTCCAATTCAAAACACGTATACCTTATGGGTAAATTTTGAATTGGACATCACACACTTTTTTATGAGTAATGCTTATTAATTTTATTAGTCATGTATTTATTCACTTTGGTCCCCTTTGTACATTTGAACTGCTCTTCTTATCATCAGCTATAATGACATCTCTCTCATATATCTATTTTTTACCTTTAGGGTGTCTCTTTACCCTTTTTTTTATTAATTTGATGGATTTTTTTGATCTAATTAGATGATTTCTCAATTTTTACTTTGAAGAGTAGTGTTGCTCACGAATATTCGCATTGCAAATATTCGCTACGAATATTGCATATTTTTTCAAATTTATTTTTAAAACAGATCACATCCTAGTGATCTCCATCAACGTCTAAAAGCATTGCTGGTATGATTAGAGAGAGACCCTGGGCCGAGTAGCTGATGCGACTCTTTTATGTTGCCGAATTGCGAATTGTCGGCAACATAAAAGAATCGCATCAGCTACTCGGCCCTTCTTTTGCATCAGAGCCAATCAGAATAACTCGAATATTCGGCAAAAGGAATATTGCGCGATATTCCTTTTGCCGAATATTCAAGTTATTCTGATTGGCTCTGATGCAAAAGAAGAGCGGAGAAGAAAATCGCGCAATATTCCTTTTGCCGAATATTCAAGTTATTCTGATTGGCTCTGATGCTGCATCAGAGCCAATCAGAATAACTCGAATATTCGGCAAAAGGAATATTGCGCGATTTTCTTCTCCGCCCTTCTTTTGCATCAGAGCCAATCAGAATATCTCGAATATTCGGCAAAAGGAATATTGCGCGATATTCCTTTTGCCGAATATTCGAGTTATTCTGATTGGCTCTGATGCAAAAGAAGGGCGGAGAAGATAATCGTGCAATAGGAATATTGCGCGATTATCTTCTCCGCCCTTCTTTTGCCCCCTTATTCTCCTTTCTTTTAAGTAGAGTTAGTGTAGAGTTAGTGTTTAGTGCATATTAGTTTAGTAATACAGGAAATGATCTCCGTTTATGAGAAAAAAAAATTTGGATAAAATATCACGAATATTCGATATTAGCGAATATTCGCAAATATTCTTCTATATATTCGCGCAATATCGCGAAATCGAATATGGTGTATTCCGCTCAACACTATTGAAGAGCGATGTGTGGGGCTATTCTCTTCTCAAGATACAAGAGTGGTCTGTCTGTCAGTGTTTGAACACAACACTTACCATTTAAATCAAATGTTCCCTCTCTATAGTTTTGTTCTTGCGTTTTCCCTGTTGTAGTAACAGTTTAGCTGGCAACATTGTATTTGTTATCATCATTGTGCAGACTTTTGCTACTTTTCTTGTTTTTATCTTTTAAAGAGTTTATTTATGTAGAAAAACACATTTTTTTGCACAATGCCATATATATACTCAGTTACAATGTGGTGTGATGAGGTTTTTTTTTCCTTTCTCTTGAACATTGAACTTTGTTTTTTTCCTTTTACCTTTATTATACATTTGTCCTGTTTTTTCTTCTAATATTGTTTTTTGAAGTTCTCTTTTCTAGTTACTAGACTATGAAATGCTTTTAACATATTTGTATGTGATTGTTCATATTTATCAGCTGCTTCTGCACGGGTTGTTTTGGGTGTGGTTTGATTTGGGTGCACACTATGGGCCAGATTCAGGTAGATGGGCGCTTCTTTACTTTGGAGTAACGTTTCTCATTTACGTTACTCCGCCGACACTTTCGGCGCAAGTACTGTTATTCACATAGCACTTGCGCGTAAACTTGCGCCAGAGTAACGATAATGCGCTGGCGTAACCCGACGAAAGTGGAAGTGGGTGTGATCATATGTAAATGATGGGCGGAGCCCAGCGCAGAGGCTTACGTTCAGCGCATCATCCACGGAGCATGCGCAGTAAGTGAGGCTTCACTCGCCCCCTTGTGCGCATGCTCACAACTTCCGTCGGCACAACTTCACGGGAAACGTCAGCGCAATGTGTTCCGTTGGACGTTTAAATGCGCCCGTAGATGCGCCATTCCGGCACTAAAATATATCCTGTTCTCCCTCCCCGCAGTGAAGTTACTTTTGTTCTGAGATGGCTGCTCCCGTTCCCCGCAAACACACAGGAGAAAGCTGAACTCTAAAGGCCAGGAGCTGTCAGCCGTCATCTCGGCTATGGAGACCTATGATGTCTTCCTCCATGGCTGTAAAAGTTGACAGACAAGCATGGACAGAGGTGTTGTCCTGCAAGTGGGGGTGCTCAGCTAGCTCTTATCGTCGGTAACGCTGCTGTAGCTGCTCTCCTGCTGACCTGTGGCCGTCTGGAGTAAAGATAAAGCAGCTATTTGTAGAAATAACTTTGCACCGGACGGACGAGATACACGCGGCGCATGTAGCATGTAGCTAATCCGTTCGCGAATCGGGAAATCTCCCTCATTTGCATATTTGCAGGGGAAATCAATAGGCGCGACTGATGCGCCAAGCGAAATTATGCGCTGACGAGACTCTGGCGTCGGAAAGTTAAGCCGATCGGAAATGGCCCGTTTTCTGTCGCATCTAGTTTGGTGGGTACGGCCACATAGAAACGACGGCGCATATTCACAGTTACGCGGCGCATATCGAAATACTCCAGCGCAACTCTACCTGAATCTGGCCCTATAAGTAACCAAAGTTGAAGCTTTACCATTGTTGTGAACAAGCATGTTATATCCATGTGAAACTTTAACCTTGGTCCTGTATTATCTGTCTGGCATGCAGCAATAAAGATTTCTGTCAAGCAAACTTCCAGTGTGCGGCCACTTTCTTTCTTCTACATGGCACATAATTGTGAAGTCCACCTGTCCTCATTCCACCCTGTCCTCATCCAACCCTGTCCCTCTGTCTTCATCCCATGAAAATGACAGGACGGGTCTTAACCTCCCTGGCGGTATGATTCTTTCAGATTTTAGGTGCTAAAAGCGGTACCATTATTTGCAAGGGAATTTGGCGTTTTATACTGTAGGCTTGTAATTCTTAGGAAAAACTCACTGAAATCTATCCAAACAAGAGTCTAATAGGCATCCTGGGTATGATTTATTTTTTTTCTTATTAAAAATTATAATATAATAAATAATTATAAAAAATTATAACAAATAATAATATAATTATAGTAAAAATTATTCAATAATGTAATCAAATCAAAATCTCTGAAATTTGCTCAGTTGCAGAATTTTTGCTGTCATTATTTTTTTTTTTTTATGACGAATTTCCCCATAAATCGCTATCGCTAAATTCTGCAAGTGATTCTGATTTATTATCGCTGTTTTTTAGCTGCTCTAAAACAATTTTTGCCATAAAGGGACACTTTTGGTTGCTATGGGCAATCTACAGTTTGCAGGGAGAAAGAACAGTTTTTATTATATAAAAGGACATGTAGTGTACAGGGCAGACCACTAAGGACATGGGGGGGTGTGTATTTTTTACATACAGTACTGTAATCTATAAGATTACAGTGTACTGTATGTATAGTGTTTGTTTACTTTTTTAAATTTGGCGCCGTTCCCCCCCCTACGTCGCGACGCTCGCAGGGAAGGGAATCGGCGGAACACACAGCATCAGGCGGACATCCGGCCGCCGTGTACTGCGGGGATTCATCGCTGGATCGCAGAGAAAAGGTAAGTAAACTTTTTTCTGCATCCAGCGAGGCAAGTCCGTGTGTGGCACGGGGTTACCGATCGTAGCTTGAAAATCTCACCCCGTGCCACACACGGGAAGACCGCCAGGGAGGTTAATAAGGAAGGGGTGCGTCATATATAAAGTACGGGGTGCGCAAATTTCACCAGGCCTAGGGCAGCACAAAACCTAAATACACCCCTGGTGATACCCCTAACTAAAAGCTAGTGGAACAAATTGCCTTCAGAAATTACCTAATTAGTAAATAGAGCCCACCTGTGTGTAATTTAATGTCAGTATGAATACAGCTGTTCTGTTTAGCCCTCAGAAGTTTGTTAGAGAACCTTAGTAAAAAAAAAAGCATCATGAAGGCCAAGGAACAAACCAGACAGGTTAGGTATAAAGTTGCAGAGAAGGTTAAAACAGGGTCAGGTTATTAAAAAAAATATCTCACAGAGCACTGTTCAATCCATCATTGGAAAATGGAAAGAGTATGGCCTTGTACACACGAGTGAATAAATCCGCTGAACATGGTCCGACGGACCATTTCAGCCGAAAAATCCGCTCGTGTGTAGGGGCAAACGGACCGTTCTGGCCGGATTCCTCCGGGGGAAAATTTCCAAAGCATGCTTTGGAATTTTTCCTCCGGAGAGCTGTCCGTCAGATATGTCCGCTGGTTAGTACGGCAAACCAGCGAACATATCTGCCCGCACATGCGTCGTATCCTGTGAATGGATCCGACGCATGCGCGCGGAAGTGTTTACTTCCTGGTGCGGTGACGTGGCGGTCACGTGGCGGCGTCAACGTCACCGCCGCGTCACCGCGCTGTCCGCCGGCGGGGAATTTAAAACCGATGGTGTGTACAGCCATCGGATCAAAGCAATCCGGCGGACAGATCCGATGGGAACGGTCCGTCGGACCGTTCCCATCGGATCTATTCCCTTGTGTGTACAAGGCCTATGGCACAACTGCAAACCTACCAAGACATGGCCATCCACCTAAACTGACAGGCCAGGCAAGCAGAGCATTAATCAGAGAAGTAGCCAAGAGGCCCATGGTAACTCTAGAGCAGCTGCAGAGATTCACAGCTCAGGTGGGAAAATCTGTCCACAGGACAATTATTAGTCATGCACTCCACAAATCTGGCATTTATGGAAGAGTGGCAACAAGAAAGCCATTGTTGAAAGACGTCCCATTTGCAGTTTACCAGAAGTCATGTGGGGGACACAGCAACCATGTGGAAGAAGGTGCTCTGGTCAGATGAGACCAAAATTAAACTTGTTGGCTTAAAATCAAAACACTATGGCCCAGATTCACAGAGCGATTACGCCTGCGCAACAGGAGATGCGCGTGCGTAAGTCGAAATGTGCGCGTGCGTTTCGTTGCGCGGCATTCACAGAACGAGATACTCAAAAAATCTTTTGTCCCGCGTAATTTCGTTAGACTGGCGCATCCTTCCGCGCAAAAGTGCGCTAGACACACCATTGATTTGCTAGTCAAATATGCTAATGAGGGACTTACGGGGATCCACAAAACAACGTTGGGGCAGCGCAGGCGACGCAGTGTGCACAACAGCAAAATGTCCTGTCTAAAATTAGAGCATATAAAAGCTGGTCTAAAAAGAGAAAAAAAGTCTACTTGTTAGATAAAGCAACACTGTTAGTAAGCAGCTCAGCAGTCACACGTGTTGCACAACAATCTGTATGCCAACATGCCATGGGCATCGTCGCACATAGCTATACTACTGACTTTAGATGAACAAAGAAGGATGAGGGCACGGAGGATGGCACGGGAGAGGATATACCGCACCCGCATAGACCTGTTTGGCATGAGTGATTCTGAGGTGTTTCGCATCTTCAGATTCACCCCTCATGCCATCCTGGAATTAACCACAACCCTGCAGGAGGACATCACCAGCCCAACACACCGCTCACATGCAGTGCAGCCACTGGTCAAGGTACTGGCAACACTCCATGTCCTTGCCAGTGGCTCTTTTCAGCGTACAAGTGGAGTGGTGGCTGGGATGTCACAATCCTCCATGAGCAGATGTGTGCACCAGGTTGTCCCTGCAATTCTCAGATGCATGGCCAACCAAATCATCAAACCCACCACTGAGGACCTGCGGCTGAAGGCAATGACAGATTTCTACAGAATTGCCAGATTCCCACGCACTGTGGGGGCCATTGATTGCACACATGTGGCACTCCAGCCCCCCCAGGAGACAGAGCACATGTACCGAAATCGGAAGCATTGGCATTCCATCAATGTACAGGTGATAGTCGATGCCCAAGGCCTCATATGGCAGGTCCGTGCCAAACACCCAGGGTCCAGACATGACAGTTACATATACAATCAATGCCACATCCGAATAGAATTCGATCAGAATGTGTGGGGACACCTGGCTGGTTGGTGAGTGACATGG
This sequence comes from Rana kukunoris, assembly GCA_029574335.1. Classification (NCBI taxonomy): domain Eukaryota; kingdom Metazoa; phylum Chordata; class Amphibia; order Anura; family Ranidae; genus Rana; species Rana kukunoris. The sequence goes on from JAJQKJ010000633.1 coordinate 131,614, forward strand.
GAGTCAGGCATGACTATCCCCTCCCATGATGCACACATCACAAGGGGCACATGCATGACTAACATCCTCCTGTCTTTTCCCTTACAGGTGACTCTGCATATCCACTGGGACCCCATCTCATGACTCCTATCCGGAACCCCCAAACCCCAGGAGAGGAAAGATACAATCAAGCACATGCCCAAACACGAGCAGTGGTGGAGCGCACCTTTGGCCTCCTAAAGTCACGTTTCCGATGCCTGGATAAGTCTGGGGGTACCCTCTTGTATTCCCCAAACTTCATGTGCCAGATCATCGGTGCATGTTGCATGCTGCACAACTTCGCAGAAAGAAAGGGCCTGCAGATTGACCTACGTGATGAGCTGACCCCTGAACCAGACAATCCCCCCCTAACCGAGGCTACCCCGTCTTCTGAGGGAAGAGCAGCCAGGAGACAGCTCACATTGGGCATCTTTGCACGTTAAACATACACATTAATCATGGCACAATGAGAATGCATGCATGCACAACACTGTGGTCCCTAGCACACACACCCCACATCCACATCAAATTGGATTGGCACCAGTCCACCATGCAGGACTTGTGAGCAGCAACGCCACGCCAAGGCTCCAATTATGTCACTGTACATTCATACACCATTCACACGGACCTGAGGGATCACTTCTCCCTGGTCCTGGGGAACCCTTCTCCACCAAAATTGAGGGTGACACCCCTTTTCCGGCAGGAATGCCACCCCCACATTCACACAGCATTCACAACCCAAAAAAAAACAAAAGCAAAAAATTTCCAGCAAAAAAAAATATTAAAAAAAAAAATATATATATTTAAAAAAAAAAAAAAAAGGGGAAAAACAAATTATTGCCCTTTGCGTGAGCCACGCCTGGGGCGCCCCCGGCCACAAGCCCCGGCTTCTCAGGGGAGACTCATGGGGAAGGGGTAAAACCGGGGAAGGAGGAGCAGCCCCTGATCTCTGCCCACCTGGCGGCCTGCCCTCCAAGGCCACGGCTATTCTGTCCAGGGCAGCACCAAGTGTTGCCGTGTTGGCCTGGATAGCCAGGGTAAGGGCCCTCACATCCTGCCCAACGCCTGCTGATGTCGTCTGCAGTTCATTTAGGCAGGTTGTGAAAGCCCGGGAGTGGGAGTCCAGGTTCCCCAGCGTATCCTTGATGGAGGACAGGCTCTCCTCCATCCGCACCAATGTCTGGCTGACCTGTCCCAGATGGCGGGTCTGGAGGAACTGGTCCCTTCTCAGAGTGGCGGGCAGGAGATCGGCCACTCCCCTGGTGGTCTGGGATGACATCCTGCCTCCAGCTGATGCTTGTGGCCGGGGAGAAGGGGAGGCCCTTGTGAGGGGAGCCATGTTGGGGGAGGAGGGGGGGGCTCCCCCTTAGGGAGGCCTGCCTGCTGCCAGCCAGAGGGGAAGAGTCCTCAAAAACCAAACGTCCAGTGCCTGACATGGGACTCCTCCTCCTCATGATTCTCCTCCTCCTCATGATTCTCCTGCTCCTCTTGAACCTCCTCCGCGGACTCCGGCCTTGTTGGGGGGGGGCTCATTAGGCTGCTGTCCTGGGGTTGGTGCGGTCAGGCCAGATGGCCCTGCACCCTCCTGCACATCTGTGGATGACACAAAACATTCACAGGTTGGAGGATCCACACACTTGCCACATATTCCCTTTCACCCCCTCCCCCACACATGCTACACACCTGGTATTTAAAAAAAACAACTTACCTGGCACCACGGGCTCCGGACTTGAGTCAAAGCCGGGCAGGCCCTCAACTTCATGCCGATGAAAGGTCAGGGCCACCGCACGCTCCTCGGCTGTCAGCCTAATACGGCATGGTGGGCCCCCTTCTCTGCCCCTGGCATGGGCATGCATTCTGGCCAGCTTCTGTTTGACCAGACGCCGGAGGTCATTGATTTTTTTGTCAATCCCAGACCGGGTCCGTGTCTCCCCCTGCCCCGCTGAATTCACCTGGTCAGTGATCCTATCCAAAATCTCCCTCCTCCTGACCGGGGTGGTGTTGGCACTCTCTGGGCCGTGGAGGTAACGCCCATACTCGCTAATGGCCCGGGCAAGAATTTGTTTTTCCACAACTGTAAAATTCAGCTTTCGTTTTCTCTCAGTCATCCTTCCAAAAAAAATCAGTCCCAGTCAACAAAATTCACGCACACAAACAAGCCCAACCAATCAAAAAAAAAAACACACACAGAGAGAAAACTACTCAGCAAGAAACAGTCACCAAAAAAACAAAACAAAAATACAGCAGGAAAAGAAACAAACACAAATATATCAATCAAACAAACAGTCTCTCAAACACTTATCAAAAACCACTTTCAAAAATCTACTAACAAACACTTGATCACACATAACACTAATCTGACAACTACAAAACACACCGCAACGAACAACAAGAACAAAAGCACTTGGTTAAATGGGAAGGGACAAAGGGATGTACTTTTGCAATGCAAGTGCGTTTGTGTGTGTCTATTTATGCTGTCTGCGTAGTTCACAACGTTGCCCTAGTCCATTTCCAATTTCACTGATTGCGCTGCTCCCGAGTTGTGAGCATGCGCACAGCGGAGCTGACATGGTATGCTGCAAGCGCGCATGTGCGAGTCGGCCGGCCCTTCATTTGCATGGGGTCACGGCTCATTTCAATGTAACACGCCCACGTCCTTCCCAATTTGTATTACTCCTCCTTACGCCTCTGAAAAAACGTTACGTATGCGCAATTTCCTGCGCAAAAGCTACGAGAATAGGGTGATTACGCGACAAAATTGCGCAAGTCTAACGTAAAGGCGGTGCGCTACGCCGGTCCAATAATGTGCAGATGTACGTGAATCTGGGCCTATGTGTGGTGGAAACTAACACTGCACATCACCCTAAACACACCATGCTTTTTTTTTCAGCAAGAACAGGGAAGCTGGTTAGAGTTAATGGAAAGATGGATGGAGCTAAACACAGGGCAATCTTAGAAGAAAACTTTTTTTAGAGTCTGCAAAAGACTTGAGACTGGGGCAGAGTTTCATTTTTCAGCAAAACAATTTCCCTAAACTCACAGCCAGAGCTACAATGGAATGGTTTAGATAAATACATATTCATGTGTTAGAATGGCCCAGTCAAAGCCTTGACCTGAATCCAATTGAGAATCTGTGGCAAGACTTGAAAATTGCTGTTCACAGATGCTCTCCATCCAATCTGGCATAGCTTGAGCTATTTTGCAAAGAAGAATGGGCAAATATGTTAGGCGGCGTACACACGATCGGATATATCCGATGAAAACGGTCCGCGGACCATTTCCATCGGATATGTCCGATCGGGAGTTTGATCCGATGGCGTGTACACACCATCGGATCAAATTCCCCGCCGCCGGACGGCGCGGTGACGTAGTGGTGACGCGGCGGTGACGTTGACGCCGCCGCGTCACCGCCACGTCACCGCACCAGGAAGTAAAACACTTCCGCGCATGCGCCGAATCCATTCGGCAGCGGCGCGGCGGTGGTGGGAGCCGACATGTCTGCTGGTAAGTGTACTAACCAGCAGACATGTCGGGCGGACAGATTCCCACCGGATAGATTTCAAAGCATGCTTTGAAATCTGTCGGGTGGAGAAATCTGTCCGCTAGCCCATACACACGAGCGGAGATGTCTGCTGAAACGGTCCATCGGACCGTTTTCAGCGGACATATCCCCTCGTGTGTACGCGGCCTTACTCTCTAGGTGTGCAAAGCTGGTAGACACATGCCCAAAAAGACTTGCATCTGTAACTGCAGTAAAAGGTGGTTTTACAAAGTATTGAGGGGGGCTGAATACAAATGTACGCCACACTTTTCAGATATTTATTTGTAAAAAATTTGGAAAGCCATTTACCATTTTCCTTTCACTTCACAATTATGTGCCTCTTTGTGTTGGCCTATCACATAAAATCCCAGTAAAGTACATTTAAGTTTTTGGTTGTAACATGACAAAATGTAGAAAATTTCAAGGGGTGTGAATACTTTTTTAAGGCACTGTATTATCAGTAGTGAAAAGAAAACGACAAAAACAAATGCTCAACCCTAGTTCCAATTAAATACCACTATAATTAAAAAATGTATGAATCCACATATGTGTGCTGGGGAAGCCTGGTCAGGCTGGATGGGATACATGCTGTAGCTCTGGGATAGCTCCTCTGACTTTACTAAACCTATGGCATCGTGTTTTTTTTCTAATGTACATAGTTACATAGTTACATAGTTACATAGTTAGTCAGGTTGAAAAAAGACACAAGTCCATCCAGTTCAACCATAAAAAAATAAACAAACAAAATAAAACACAGTACATCCCATACACCCAACTCCATACCCACAGTTGATCCAGAGGAAGGCAAAAAAAACAGCAGAGCATGATCCAATTTGCTACCGGAGGGGAAAAAATTCCTTCCTGATCCCCCGAGAGGCAATCCGATTTACCCTGGATCAACTTTACCTACAAAACTTAGTACTCAGTTATATTATGTGCATTTAGGAAAGAATCCAGGCCCTTCTTAAAGCAATCTACTGAGCTGGCCAGAACCACCTCTGGAGGGAGTCTGTTCCTCATTTTCACAGCTCTTACTGTGAAGAAACCTTTGCGTATTTGGAGGTGAAATCTCTTTTCCTCCAGACGTAAAGAGTGCCCCCTTGTCCTCAGTGTTGACCTTAAAGTGAATAACTCAACACCAAGTTCACTATATGGACCTCTTATATATTTGTACATGTTGATCATATCCCCGCTTATTCTCCTCTTCTCAAGAGTGAATACATTTTTTTTCTACAGTTTTTCTACTCTTTCCTCATAGCTGAGCTCCTCCATGCATCTTATCAGTTTGGTTGCCCTTCTCTGCACTTTCTCCAGTTCTCTGATATCCTTTTTGAGAACTGGTGCCCAAAACTGGACTGCATATTCCAGATGAGGTCTTACTAATGATTTGTACAGGGGCAAAATTATATCTCTATCTCTAGAGTCCATATCTCTCTTAATACAAGAAAGGACTTTGCTCGCTTTGGAAACCGCAGCTCGGCATTGCATGCCATTATTGAGCTTATGATCAACTAAAACCCCCAGATCCTTCTCCACTACAGATCCCCCCAGTTGAACTCCCCCTAGCATGTATGATGCATGCATATTCTTAGCCCCCAAGTGCATAACTTTACATTTATCAACATTAAACCTCATCTGCCACATAGTCGCCCAATTAGACAGAGCATTGAGGTCGGCTTTTAAATTGGAGACATCCTGCAAGGACGTTATTCCACTGCATAGCTTGGTGTCATCTGCAAAGACAGAAATGTTACTTTGGATCTCAGACCCAATATCATTTATAAATATATTGAAAAGTAAGGGACCCAACACTGAACCTTGGGGTACACCGCTGATAACCTTGGACCATTCAGAGTAAGAATCATTAACCACAACTCTCTGAATTCTGTCTTTCAGCCAGTTTTCTATCCATTTACAAACTGATATATCTAATCCTGTAGACCTTACCTTACACATGAGCCGTGTGTGTGGAACTGTATCGAACGCTTTTGCAAAATCCAAGTATACCACGTCCACTGCTACGCCTCTGTCCAGGGTTTTACTCACCTCTTCATAAAAGGAAATCAGGTTTGTCTGACAACTTCTGTCTTTCATTAATCCATGCTGTCTGCTGCCTAAATAGTTTGTTTCCAGCAAGAACTCATCCATGTGGTCTTTTATTAAATGTTCCAGTATCTTCCCAACTATAGAAGTTAAACTAACAGGTCTATAGTTACTTGGTAAAGACTTTGTTCCCTTTTTAAATATGGGCACCACATTGGCTCTACGCCAATCCAGTGGTACTATTCCTGTCATTAATGAGTCCCTAAATATTAGATACAGTGGCTTTGAAGTTTCAGAGCTCAATTCTTTTAGGATCCGTGGGAGGATGCCATCTGGTCCAGGTGCTTTATCCACCTTTATTCTGTCTAAATATTTCTGGACCATATCGCTTTTGAGCCATTGTGGATTTGGGGCTGTGTCACTCCCACCCCCATTATGGACATGAGCTCCCCCATTCTCCATTGTATACACAGAGCTGAAGAAAGTATTTAATAAATTAACCTTCTCTATGTCCTCAGTCACCCACTCTAGATTATTTTGTAAAGGGCCTACATGCTCAGACTTGACCTTTTTACTATTAATATATTTAAAGAATTTTTTGGGGTTTGTCCTACTATCTTTTGCAATCTGTCGTTCATTTTGAATTTTTGCATCCTTGATTTCCTTTTTACATATTCTATTATATTCTTTGTAACATTTAAACGACACTAGTGTTCCTTCATTTTTATATTTTTTAAAAGCAATTTTCTTATTGTTTATAGCTTTTTTAACTTTGACCGTGAGCCACATAGGTTTTATCTTTAGCCTTTTAAACTTATTGTCCATGGGAATATACTTTGCAGTGAGGTTCCAAAGAGTCTTTTTGAAAAATTCCCATTTCTGTTCTGTGTTCATCGGTGCCAATATTCCCTCCCAGTCCAAGCCCTGGAGAGCAGTCCTCGTGCTTTGAGAATTTGCTCTCTTGAAATTAAGTGTTTTTATCTTTCCTGTATGTATTTCTTGCTTATAGTTTACATTAAACAAAATCATGTTATGATCACTGCTACCCAGGTGTTCCTTTATCTGAACATTAGTAATAAGCTCTGCATGGTTTGAGATTACCAGGTCCAACAGAGCATCATTCCTAGTTAGGGCCTCAATAAACTGGACCATAAAATTGTCCTGCAATAGGTTTTTACATTTTTGTCCTTTAACTGTCCCAGAAATTCCATTATTCCAGTCAATTTCTGGGTAGTTAAAATCCCCCATTATTATCACCGTCCCAGCCCTTGCAGCCCTTTCCATCTGTGCAAGGAGCCGAGTCTCCACCTCCTCATTAACATTGGGTGGTCTATAACAAACTCCAATGATTAACTTTGAACTACGCACATCTGTATGCATTTCCACCCATAATGCTTCAACTTCATCACACTCTCCATCAACCAGGACCTCTTTCCCACTTGCTTTGAGGTCACTTCTCACATAGAGACAGACACCTCCACCCCTTTCCTTTTTACCCTGTCTTTCCGAAAGAGAGCATAGCCAGGAATATTAATAGCCCAGTCATGTGAGGATTGAAGCTAAGTTTCAGCAATACCAATTACATCATAACTCTCCTCATGCACCAGAGCTTCCAACTCACCTGTTTTGCTTGGAAGGCTTCTGGCATTGGTGAACAAACACTTAAATGTATTGTTACATTTTTCACTGGTGTTTTTAATATGATTCATATAATTTTTAGTAGTGCAAATGGCACTATAATTTCCAATGGCTGTTTGCAACATGGGAACTTTCTTGTCACCTGCCATAACCCCACCTCCATCTATCCCCATTCCACTCTCCATTAATGTCTGACCCCTAACTGACCTGTGTGCCCAATGTAATTCTAGTTCACCCTGAACCATTTCTGAACTGTGAAATCTGGTTACACCTAGCCTGGATACTGTTTAGGGTAGCCTGGGATGCCAGTACAGCATGTTTACCCAGCGGGGCATATGTAACTGAAGAATGCATATCAGAACCTTCATCTGGAAAAAATAAGGAGTATGGGATAGGAGAGCTTTGCTTCAAACCACTTGGTGTAATGTAGATTAAAGTGTCTGATTACCATGACTGCAAACAAAGCATCAAAGACCAGCTGCTGTTGGAATGCTGACCTGGGTCAAAGCAGTGGTTCATAGACTAATGATGCCCCTAGCAGAGACTACAGAATGTTTCCTGGAAAATGGTAAGGAGAAGAATATACTTCCTGGTGATTAGAAAGGATGGCCTCTTATGAATTTTTCATTGGACAGAGGACTAGACAGGCAGGCAGAGGGTGTTTGTATGGGTGGTGTCTGAGTGAAATTTAAAAGTAATGATCAGCTAGAGTTCTTAATTCTTCCTTTTTTTTCTTGAAGCCCATCCAGCATACAGAGCCTGAAAGGAATGACTTACAGTGTTGTATCACCCCTGCTCTTTTTTGTTTTATATGCTCTATAGTATTATTTTAGTGTTTTATCTTAGCATTTCTACTTTCTTTGTAAATGAATGAGATCCTTGCTTATTTAATCAGTGTGTTTATTTATATAGCTAACATTGTTACTATCATCATCATTAACCTTTTCAAAGCTTTGATAGACTAGCAAACTATAGGAATAGACAAGATTAGACATAATTACAATAAATAGGGGAGATCCAAAACCATCCCATATTTATTTCACTATGAAAACAGCATCCTTTGTTAATTGCAAAGATCCAAGGATCCTAAGGATGAAAAACTACCCCTGTCAGTGCCTACACACCTCCTGGATGACATCACACACTAAGATGCCAGTACCAGCAGTGTGTGTTCTATCCAGCCCAGCCAACCTTCCCCAGCACTCCTAAGATGCAGATCAGACCTGTGGTCACATTAGCTGCCAGTATACCACACTACATTCTGTCTCCATCATGTTTGTGAGTGCAGTTATACTTGTTTTTTCTTTTTAACAGGCAAAATGTTTTTTAATTAATAATAGTTACATATACCTACTGCACTATGATCTATTTGCACTGGATTTCTCTGTCTTTTTGTCTGTCTACAAATATAATCAACATTATGTTCAATTTAATGAACACTAGTCTAATAAGTCAGCCTTTTTGCCAAAACAATATTTAGCAACACAAGGCTTATTAAGTATTGGTTAGCTAAGTATATTTTCTGCCTTCATGTGGTGTTTGTAGATCTATCATCATACGATTCCTTTATTGTAGATATAAATGAGGAAGCACGCACTTAAAGCAAAGGATCCTGGTGGCTATTTATTTTTTAACTTTGATACTAAAAGTCTTAAAGCTTTATGTAGGCTCCAGGGAGGTGTAATGATTACTCTTATGATGTCATACCTACAGGGACCATCCTAGGCATTTTTCTATCAGAATTGCAGACACTGCTGCAAAGCTAAAGGCAATTTCCTTTCCATTACAGCTGTAAATGTGAAATGTCTAGGAGCTGGCTTTTTGAAGGAGTTATTTGAAAGTGTTATCAAGATGTTATTCACACTTTCCAAATGAAAATCTCACAAATGTGCTGTGTAAATGTGGCATTAAAGAAAGAAGAATACTTTGTGTTTAGATAATATGATAGATAGCAATCTGTCTCTGTAGAGCAGGACAATTTGGTGGCAATATCAGAAGATCCCCTTAAGATAAATGTTTCATATTAGCAAAAGGTTTGTCTAATTTATACTACAAAATGATTTTATGATGAGCAGTAAAATCATAGCAAGCGCGAACATTAGGATTTTCTTAAGGCATATACAGGGAGTGCAGAATTATTAGGCAAATGAGTATTTTGACCACATCATCCTCTTTATGCATGTTGTCTTACTCCAAGCTGTATAGGCTCGAAAGCCTACTACCAATTAAGCATATTAGGTGATGTGCATCTCTGTAATGAGAAGGGGTGTGGTCTAATGACATCAACACCCTATATCGGGTGTGCATAATTATTAGGCAACTTCCTTTCCTTTGGCAAAATGGGTCAAAAGAAGGACTTGACAGGCTCAGAAACATCAAAAATAGTGAGATATCTTGCAGAGGGATGCAGCACTCTTAAAATTGCAAAGCTTCTGAAGCGAGATCATCGAACAATCAAGCGTTTCATTCAAAATAGTCAACAGGGTCGCAAGAAGCGTGTGGAAAAACCAAGGCGCAAAATAACTGCCCATGAACTGAGAAAAGTCAAGCGTGCAGCTGCCAAGATGCCACTTGCCACCAGTTTGGCCATATTTCAGAGCTGCAACATCACTGGAGTGCTGAGAATCATTACTTCAGTAAAACAAAAGCACAGTAGGTGTGCAATACTCTTGTTCAGAGACATGGCCAAGGTAAGAAAGGCTGAAAGACGACCACTAAATAAAATAATTAATGTCTGAACAAGACACACAAGCTGAAACGTCAAGACTGGGCCAAGAAATATCTCAAGACTGATTTTTCTAAGGTTTTATGGACTGATTTTTTGAAATGAGTGAGTCTTGATGGGCCAGATGGATGGGCCCGTGGCTGGATTGGTAAAGGGCAGAGAGCTCCAGTCCAACTCAGACGCCAGCAAGGTGGAGGTGGAGTACTGGTTTGGTCTGGTATCATCAAATTACAGATGAGCTGGCAAATGTGGGGCCTTTTCGGGTTGTTTTGTTAGGATGGAGTCAAGCTCAACTCCCAGTCCTACTGCCAGTTTCTCCACAGGAAGACCCCTTCTTCAAGCAGTGGTACAGGAAGAAGTCTGCATCCTTCAAGAAAAACATGATTTTAATGCAGGACAATGCTCCATCACACGCGTCCAAGTACTCCACAGCGTGGCTGGCAAGAAAGGGTATAAAAGAAGAAAAACTAATGACATGGCCTCCTTGTTTACCTGATCTGAACCCCATTGAGAACCTGTGGAGACAAATGAAATTCCATCATCAAATGTGAGATTTACAAGGAGGGAAAACATCTCTAGTACACCTCTCTGAACATTGCCAAAAATCAAACGTGGGTGGCTAGGCTGCGGTGACCAAACTGCTGCTGCACGCAATGTTGATGGTGAACAGATCAAGTTTGAACACTGACAGAATCCATGGATGGCAGGCTTTTGAGTGTACTTGCAAAGAAAGGTGGCTATATTGGTCACTCTCACCTAGATTTGTTGGGGATTTCTTCTGTTCACACCCTTATCCTTTTCTTTTTCTTTTACAGAATGTCAGAAATGTATATTTGTGAATGTTGAGATGTTATATTGGTTTCACTGGTAAAAATAAATAATTGAAGCTGCCTCAGAAGAAATGGGTATATATTTGATTTTTGTTAAGTTGCCTAATAATTATGCACAGTAATAGTCACCTGCACACACAGATATCCCCCTAAAATAGCTAAAACTAAAAACAAACTAAAAACTACTTCCAAAAATATTCAGATTTGATATTAATGAGTTTTTTGGGTTCATTGAGAACATGGTTGTTGTTCAATAATAAAATTAATCCTCAAAAATACAACTTGCCTAATAATTCTGCACTCCCTGTAGTAGGAAGGATTCTGGAAAGGATATTTAAAAGATACACTAATCATTACTATTAGTATTACAGTATAGATAGATACAATTCTTAAAAGTAATTTCCTTTTTTGCAGCACATTAATTAATTTAAACATATTCTTTTAAAGAAGGCCCTAACGATGAGAGAATGATAAAAATTTTGTATACTGCAGCAAAGTATTAGTGCAACAGAGTGCATAATTGGATGATAAGACACTGAGTAATTGTAACGTGTAGTTTATTAAACGGGTGCAAAGTTAAAATCAGTAATGCAAAACAGGGTCAAAATGGCAAAGAGCATACATATACTGCAAAACAATATACAACAAAACATGAAAACTGCACATAGATTGACTTTTTTGACAGCAATGTCTCTGTGGCTCTGGGCAGTGGATGTATTTGCTGGGCATAATTTCTAGACTCCATTTTGGGGGTTAACATCCTTACAGAGAGTAAGGAGCCTAGGAGGTGAAGCCGGACAGGAAAAAGTGAGAATCAACAGGAGGTTACTTCAGTAAAACAGTTCCTCTGCCTCTAGAAGCAGGACACCACAGACAGAATAGATATTTTACCTACACAGAACATTATAACGCAGGAGAACAGTAAGGTTGAGGCAAACATACTCTTGTTCAGTTCGGAAAACATCAAAGTCTAAATACCTAAGCCAAACCCCATTGAAACTCAAAGGGAGCTGAACATTTGAGATCACTAATGGCCATTTTCTAGGGTAATAGGCAAGGGATTGTCACACAAAGTGGCAGGAAGTTGGGCAGTGGCATGGGGGACAATTACGAATGAAAAAGAAAAAAGGAGAGGGTTAAACAGCAACACTGAAAATCCATAAATCCTTCAAATGTCAATGACATGTCTTAAAGTTGTATGTGGTTTTATAAAACATTAAGATTCTCACGGACAGCATCAGCCAAATATTGGAAAAATAAGTCACTTAGCTTAGCTTGTGATCTTCTTTTCAGCACAACTATATACGATGTACAAAGTTTAACAAAATGTCAACCCAAAGTGCACCAAAACACTTCCAAAGCACAAGCCCACATTCCAGAGATGAGGTAGTTGTTATGTCATATTAAAAATAATAGTGACATGTTTCAGAGACAACCCCCATATAACAAACTATTTAAGCAGCAGACAGCATGGATTCATGAAGGACAGAAGTTGTCAGACAAACCTGATTTCCTTTTATGAAGAGGTAAGTAAAACCCTGGACAGAGGCGTAGCAGTGGACGTGGTATACTTGGATTTTGCAAAAGCGTTCGATACAGTTCCCCACACACGGCTCATGTGTAAGGTAAGGTCTACAGGATTGGATATATCGGTTTGTAAATGGATAGAAAACTGGCTGAAAGACAGAATTCAGAGAGTTGTGGTTAATGATTCTTACTCTGAATGGTCCAAGGTTATCAGTGGTGTACTCCAAGGTTCGGTGTTGGGTCCCTTACTTTTCAATATTTTTTTAAATGATATTGGGTCTGAGATCAAAAGTAACATTTCTGTTTTTTGCAGATGACACCAAGCTATGCAGTGGAATAATGTCCTTGCAGGATGTCTCCAATTTAAAAGCCGACCTCAATGCTCTGTCTAAGTGGGCGACTAAGTGGCAGATGAGGTTTAATGTTGATAAATGTAAAGTTATGCACTTGGGGGCTAAGAATATGCATGCATCATACATGCTAGGGGGAGTACAACTGGGGGGATCTGTAGTGGAGAAGGATCTGGGGGTTTTAGTTGATCATAAGCTCAATAATGGCATGCAATGCCAAGCTGCGGTTTCCAAAGCGAGCAAAGTCCTTTCTTGTATTAAGAGAGGTATGGACTCCAGAGATAGAGATATCATTTTGCCCCTGTACAAATCATTAGTAAGACCTCATCTGGAATATGCAGTCCAGTTTTGGGCACCAGTTCTCAAAAAGGATATCGGAGAACTGGAGAAAGTGCAGAGAAAGGCAACTAAACTGATAAGAGGCATGGAGGAGCTCAGCTATGAGGAAAGATTAGAGGAACTGAATTTATTCACTCTTGGAAAGAGGAGAATAAGGGGGGATATGATCAACATGTACAAATATATAAGAGGTCCATATAGTGAACTTGGTGTTGAGTTATTCACTTTAAGGTCAACGCTGAGGACAAGGGGGCACTCTTTACGTCTGGAGGAAAAGAGATTTCACCTCCAAATACGGAAAGGTTTCTTCACAGTAAGAGCTGTGAAAATGTGGAACAGACTCCCTCCAGAGGTGGTTCTGGCCAGCTCAGTAGATTGCTTTAAGAGAGGCCTGGATTCTTTCCTAAATGCACATAATATAACGGAGTACTAAGTTTTGTAGGTAAAGTTGATCCGGGGTAAATCCGATTGCCTCTCGGGGGATCAGGAAGGAATTTTTTCCCCTCCAGCAGCAAATTGGATCATCGCTCTGCTGGGGTTTTTTGCCTTCCTCTGGATCAACTGTGGGTATGGAGTTGGGTGTATGGGATGTACTGTGTTTTATTTTGTTTGTTTATTCTTTTTATGGTTGAACTGGATGGACTTGTGTCTTTTTTCAACCTGACTAACTATGTAACTATGTAACTATGTATATATGCCACAGCAGCTCAAGCGTATGTAAACAGATTGATTTTGACCTGTTTACAATGGTCAGCTTTTACTCTTTCATGTAAAATCTTTATCCCCCAAATGAAAAAAAAGATATATTCTATAACTGCTCAATAGTTTTTAATTTGTTAGCCACTTTAATTAACTGCTGGGGGGCAGTAACATGGCGGACTTTAAAGGCAAGACGGGAACAAAGGTTTTAGAAAAAATATATAATTTTAACCTCCCTGGCGGTATGATTCTTTCAGATTTTAGGTGCTGAAAGCAGTACCATTATTTGCAAGGAAATTTGGCATTTTATACTGTAGGCCTGTAATTCTTAGGTATAAATCACTTAAATCTGACCAAACTAGAGTCTAATAGGCATCCTGGGTATGACAAATAATAATATAAATTATATTCAATAATGTAATCAAATCAAAATCACTGAAAAATTGCAGAATTGTCATTAGTTTTTATTTTTTTTATGACGCATTTCCCCACAAATCGCTCAATTCTGCAAGTGATTCTGATTTATTATCGCTGTTTTCTAGCTGATCTAAAATGATTTTTGACATAAAGTGACACTTTTGGTTGCTATAGGTAATCTGCAGTTTGCAGGGAGAAAGAACAGTTTTTATTATGTAAAAGTACATGTAGTTCACAGGGCAGACCTCTAGGGACAAGGGGGGTGTGTATTTTTTACATACAGTACACTGTAATCTATAAGATTACAGTGTACTGTATGTAATGTGTTTGTTTACATTTTTTAATATGGCGCCGTTCTCAGCCCCCGTGCGTAGTAACGTCGTAGGGAACGGAGCTCGGCGGCACACAGAGGCACTGTGTGAATCGAGCGAGGACGCCGCTCGCTCACACAGCGTGGTGGCATCGCTGGATCCAGGAACAAGGTAAGTAAACACTGCCTGTGGATTCAGCGAGGTGAGCCCGAGTCTGACTCGGGGTTACCGACCGCAGCACAGAAATGTAACCCCGAGTCAGACTCGGGAATACCGCCAGGGGGGTTAATTCCAAAAAATAGTAAGATACATTAAAACCATACAAAATATACATTGGATTTGAAAATATCCTCTCGTCTACGCGTTTCGCCTATTGGCTTCCTCAGGACAAGGTAGGAGAATTTTGTCAGTAGGACATTAATTATTTCATTTATCGGGATGGTCGTCAGACATACTGTACAGTACATTACGGATGCTTATAATCGCAGGTGTACCGAAAATCATTTATACGTAGCTTATAAGAAAAAAGCTTGTACAGCCGGGAGTGCAGGGATTCCTCAGATTGACATCAGAACCATCATCATATCATATGAAAAAAACTTTTATAGGTTAAAACCTCATGAATAGGAGGATTTTGTGTGTCCCGGGGCATAGCCTGTGCTATACCACCTATAAAAGTTTTTTCATAACGGACGGTACACTCTGGCTGCCCAATCTGGATATACTTCCTATTGTGGCTTTGCTCCCCATTTTCTTGGTCCCGGCTCTCTCAATACTATGGTTATTTGCTAGATCTAATTCTTACCACGGATCAGATGTGGTTCTGATGTCAATCTGAGGAATCCCTCTACTCCCGGCTGTACAAGCTTTTTTCTTATAAGCTACGTATAAATAATTTTTGGTACACCTGCGATTATAAGCGTCCGTGATGTACAGGATGTCTGACGACCATCCCGATAAATAAAATAATTAATGTCCTACTGCCAAAATTCTCCTACCTCGTCCTGAGGAAGCCAATAGGCGAAACGCGTAGACGAGAGGATATTTTCAAATCCAATGTATATTTTGTATGGTTTTTATGTATCTTACTATTTTTTGTAATTAAAATTATATTTTTTTTCTAAATCCTTTGTTCCCGTCTTGCCTTTAAAGTCCGCCCTGTTACTGCCCCCCAGCAGTTAATTTTTCTCTATTCAATATTACAGATGCTGGCAAATGTGAGTGCTTTTGTGTTCCCCTTCCCTTCTTGTTTTGTTAGCCACTTATATAAAGTCCATTTAAATATACTAGTCCATCTTACACTGCCATCTCCACAGGTCAACAATGCTACTGTCCAAAAGTGGTAACTTCCAGGCATCTTCAAAAAACATACCCCAAGAGCATTACAGGGGTTCGCAAGCTTGTCTGGAGCAGTGTTTCTCAACTCCAGTCCTCAAGGCACCCCAACAGGTCATGTTCTTAGGATTTCCCTCAGATGAAACAGCTGTGGTAATTACTAAAGCAGTGAAACTATTCACATGTGCAAAATAATGGAAAGCCTAAAAACATGACCGGTTGGGGTGCCTTGAGGACTGGAGTTGAGAAACACTGGTCTGGAGACAAATGAAATTCCATTACCATAGTGTCCTTGACAATAGTAGGAAAAAGCATCTCTAGGGACAGGCATTCTCTTTTATTTTATGGCTCAAACAGTATGCCAAAAATGTTCAAACGTGTAAGACTGTGGCTAGTCTAGCATGGTGACCAAACTTGCCCTCCTGGAAACCCAGTACATAATAAATAATTAAAGTGATGGATTATGGAATCAAGTTTGAAGACATCCCTGACTTACAGCGTGGTGATTGCAAGCTGAGATGGCTGCAGGGTGCGGGGACATAAGAGGCTGGGCCTAAGACTGGATAGCAGTGGCATCACTCTCACCTAGGTTTCGCCTAGGATGGGGATTTCTTCTGGCTCTCACACCCTATATCCTTTTCTTACTTTCTTTTACAGGACGACGGGTTGCGGAAACGCTGATAATCAAGCATTTGGCAGAGATTCGAGGGCTAAGCTGAGGTAATCAGCTAAAGAATTGTCTTGAATATAAACTTAATTCTGGAAGCTGCGCTCAGAAGAAATCAGGTATAGGTCAAGGGACAAGCTGATCTTACATCACTGCTGACTTCTCATACCCTGCTCTGCATTTAGTCTTTGATAGAGCGAGGGCAAAACATTCCATTCAGGAAAACAGTGAGCAGCACAGTAGCAACATCGCCAAATCTCACTTCAAATCTCATTAGACTAGCAGTTAGAGGAGCTAGCGCCTTAAATCTTACACTGCAGATAAACCTTGAGGCCAAGGATACCAGAATACTTAGGCACCCTCACTTACCAGGAAGTGCACTGTTCTTTTCAGTAGGAAAATGGCACATTCATTTATTTTTTCTGTGTGATATTTAAACCCTTGATTTGCTTTGAAGTGTGGAACATTAAAAAAACAAAATCATAAAAAAAAGCATTGATCCACTGCTGCAACTGTCCCCAGTCACTTCTAAGACTAAGAACCGAGTGATCACATGACTACCTTCAGGTAGAGCCTGATGAGCAGAGAAAGGCCTCTCATACAGCCCCGGTTCAGGGACCACTGAGTTTGCAACAGCGGCCATGAGAACACGGTGAGTTAAGAGTGTTCTCCGTAGCAGGTGAGCAGGTGAAGCAGACAGCATAACTGAGGGCTATGGCTGTGGATGAAGGCATGTTGTGGATGCAGGGGTGCTGTAGATGCAGGTAGGTTGCAGGGGCCAGGGTACTGCGGATGCAGGTATGTAGAGGTTTTAACAAGTGGAGGAGACTGGTGCAGAGTCAGACAAGCCAGGTTATACAGGAAAGATCATGTATTTCAGAGACATTGAGCAAAGGATGGTCAAAGTTCAGAGAGAGGTTTGGCAACAGAGAATCAAGCATAATTACAAGAATCAAGGTCAAACAAGCCAAGGTCAGGAGTCGAGAGAATCAGAGTAGTCAGAAAGCTGGGTCACAATCAGATCAAAGGCAGGCACAGGAATAGGATACAGGGGAAAGCTACACATAATACAGAAAGGCCCTAGTGCAGTGATGGCAAACATTTTTGAGCCCAAGTGCCCAAACTGCAAAACAAAACAAACGTATTTATATTAAAGTGCCAAAACTGCAATTAAACCTGAATACCAAGGTTTTAGTTTAGAAAAAAAAACAACTCATACAGTTGTCCAAACATTTGTCTTAACAAAAAAAAAACATCAACTCTACATGTATTTTTGGATAAGGTTGCATTTGCTGGGCACTGGTAAGGATCCATTGCTGGGCACTGGTAAGGATCCATTGCTGGGCACTGGTAAGGATGTATTTGCTGGGCACTGGTAAGGATGTATTTGCTGGGCACTGGTCCATTTTGGGGGTTAATCTGGATCCTTAAAACAGATGGCTAGGATGAAGGAGCCTACACAGGAGGTGAAGCCGGACAGGAAAAAGTTGAAGTGGAAGGTACCCAACAGGAGGTAGTACAGATATTGCATGGCTCCGGTCAGCAGGATAAACAGTAAAGCAGCAGCTTGAGCCTCTGCCTCTAAGAAGCAGGACACCACAGACAGAATAGATATTTTACCTACACAACACATAATATTCACATTAAACATCTCACCTGGCTCCAGTTTCGTTGTGTCTCCCAATCCGGCATCCTCATTCCGCCCGCACATCATGCCTGAGAGCAGTGTTCTTTCAGTAATGCCCACCCCAGACACGTCACAGCTGGCCCCGAGATTTGTGGGAGATGTAATTCAATGGTGGGTGCGGTGTGAATGAGATAGCTTGTATGAATGGATTCCTGCCCGCACGTCACCCCATGCACAGGGCCATGTGGGGGCCGCTTCTTTTTTCACGCCCACCTCAGACATAGTTACATAGTTAGTCAGGTTGAAAAAAAGACACAAGTCCATCTAGTTCAACCTTAAAAATAAAGAGTGCCCCCTTGTCCTCTGTGTTGACCGTAAAGGGAATAACTCAAAACCAAGTTCACTATATGTTCACTATATGGACTCCTTATATATTTGTACATGTTGATCATATCCCCCCTTAATCTCCTCTTCTCAAGAGTAATTAAATTCAGTTCTGCTAATCTTTCCTCATAGCTGAGTTCCTCCATGCCTCCTATCAGTTTGGTTGCCCTTCTATGTACTTTCTCCAGTTTCCCTCTATATCCTTTTTGAGAACTGGTGCCCAAAACTGAACTGCATATTCCAGATGAGGCCTTAAATTATATCAATCTCTCTGGAGTCCATACCTCTCTTAATACAAAAAATGACTTTGCTTGCTTTGGAAACCACAGCTTGGCAATGCATGCCATTATTGAGCTTATGATCAAGCAAAACCCCCAGATCCTTCTCCACTACAGATCCCCCCAGTTGTACTCCCCCTAGCATGTAAGATGCATGCATATTCTTAGCCCCCAAGTTATCAACATCTGCCACATAGTCGCCCAATTAGACAGAGCATTGAGGGCGGCTTGTAAATTGGAGACATCCTGTAAGGACGTTATTCCACTGCATAGCTTGGTGTCATCTGCAAAAACAGAAATGTTACTTTTGATCCCAGACCCTATATCATTTATAAAGATATTAAAAGGTAAGGGTCCCAGCACTGAACCTTGGGGTACATTACTGATAACCTTAGATTATTCAGAGTAAGAATAATTAACCACGACTCTCTGAATTCTGTCTTTTAGACAGTTTTTTATCCATTTACAAACTGGTATTTCCAATCCTGTAGACTTTACCTAATACACTGGCCGTGTGTGGGGAACTGTATCAAACGATTTTGTAAAATCCAAGTATACCACGTCCACTGCCACCCCTCTGTCCAAGGTTTTATTTTCCTCTTTATAAAAAGAAATCAGGTTTGTCTGACATCTTCAGTCTTTCATGAATCCATGCTGTCTGTTGCTTAAAATATTTTTTTCCAGCAAGAACTCATCCATGTGGTCTTTTATTAAACTCTCCATTATCTTCCCAACTATAGAAGTTAAAGCGGAGGTTCACCCTAAATATAAGCCCTCCCATGTGATCCAGCATACTGGCGTCAGCGCCAGTATGCTGTTTTTTTTTTTTTTAATCCATGTACTTACTGTATTATGCAGAATTTTTATTTTTTTACCCCGCGGTGGACGGCGCCAGTATAGCGCGTCACATCTTACGAAAGTACCCGAAAAGGACTCGGGTAATCGCGGCAAAAATGCGGCGCCTGCGCACAGACCTAGGAGCTGACTGCGCAGGCGCCGTATTTCTCCGAGTCCTATTTCGGCGTTTTTCGGAGGGCGTGACGCGCCATAGCCGTAGGACTCGGAGAAATACGGCGCCTGCGCAGTCAGCTCCTAGGTCTGTGCGCAGGCGCCGCATTTTCGCCGCGATTACCCAAGTCCTTTTCGGGTACTTTTGTAAGATGTGACGCGCTATACTGGCGCCGTCCACCGCGGGGTAAAAAAAATAAAAAATTCTGCATAATACAGTAAGTACATGGATTAAAAAAAAAAAAAAAGCATACTGGCGCTGACGCCAGTATGCTGGATCACATGGGAGGGCTTATATTTAGGGTGAACCTCCGCTTTAAACGAACAGGTCTATAGTTACTTGGTAAAAACTTTGTTCCCTTTTTAAATATACCGTAGGCACCACATTGGCCCTGCGTCAATCTAGTGGTACTATGCCTGTCATTAATGAGTCCCTTAAAATTACAGAGCTCAATTATTTTAGGATCCGTGGGTGGATACCATCTGGTCCAGGTGCTTTATCCACCTTTATTCTGTCTAAATATTTTTGGACCATATCACTATTGAGCCATTGTGGATAATTTGGGGCTGCGTCAATACCAACCCAATATGGACATGAGCTCCCCCATGCACCTTTGTATACACAGAGTTGAAGAAAGTATTTATTAAATTAGCCTTCTCTTTGTCCCCAGTCACCCACTCTAGATTATTTAGTAAAGGGCCTGATCTTTTTACTATTATTATATTTCTATTGTTCTCTTTTTACATGTTCCGTTATATTCTTTGTAACATTTAAACGACACTGGTGTTCCTTCATTTTTATATTTTTTTAAAAGCTCTTGTCTTATTGTTTGTAGCGTTTTTAACTTTGGTTGTGAGCCACATAGGTTTTATTTTTAGCCTTTTAAACATATTGCCCATGGGAATATACTTTGCATTGAGTTCACAAACAGTCTTTTTGAAGAATTCCCATTTCTGTTCTGTGTTTATTTATGCCAATATTCCCTCCCAGTCTAAGTCCTGGAGAGCAGCCCTCATCCTTGGAAAATGTGTTCTCTTGAAATTAAGTGTTTTTATCTTTTCTGTATGTGTTTTTTGCTTACAGCTAACACCAAATTAAATGATGTTATGGTCACTGCTACCCAGGTGTTCCTTTATCTGAACATTAGTAATACGCTCTGCATGGTTTGAGATTACCAGGTCCAACAGAGCATCACTCCTCAATAAACTGGACTTGGGGCCTCAATAAACTGGACCATAAAATTGTCCTGTAATAGTTCATACATTTTTGCCCTTTAACTGTCCCAGCAGTGCCATTAATCCAGTCAATTTCTGGGTAGTTAAAATCCCCCATTATTATCACCGTCCAAGCCCTTGCAGCCCTTTCCATATGTGCAAGGAGCTGAGTCTCCACCTCCAATGATTAATTTTGAACTACACACATCTATATGCAGTTACACCCATAATGCTTCAGACTTATCACACTCTCCATCCAGGTCCTCTTTTACACTGTCTTTGAGATCACTTCTCACATAGAGACAGACCTCTCCATCTTTCCTCTTTACCCTGTCTTTCCGAAAGAGAGCATAGCCAGGAATATTAATAAGCCAGTCATGTGAGGAATGTAGCCAAGTTTCAGCAATACCGATTACATCATAGCTTTCCTCGTGCACCAGAGCTTCCAACTCACCTATTTTGCTTGTCAGACTTCTGGCATTGGTGAACAAACACTTAAACTCCTCCTTCAATTCAAGTACAAAGCATATAGCATATTTAGCATATAGGTTGCACCCCAATGAAAAGTCAAACCAGTGCGCTAGAAACCCAAATCCCTTCTCCCTACACCAGGTCTTTAGCTACGCATTCAGCTCTCTAACCTCCCCTGCCTTTCCTGCATTGAGCATGGCACAGGCAACATTTCAGAGAATATCACCTTGGAGGTCCTTCCCTTCAACTTGCAGCCTAGTTCTTTAAATTGATTCTTAAGGAGCCTCCACCTTCCATGTATTCTGTCATTGGTTCCAACGTGGACCAAGACAGCTGGGTCATGCCCAGCCCCTCCCAGTTATTTATAAACCGGTCCACCACATGCCGAACCCTAGCACCAGGGAGACAGCAAATCATTTGGTTGAGGCAATCCTGGTGACAAATTATTTTATCAGTCCTTCTGATTATAGAATCCCCTATTACCACCAACTGTCTAGGCCTACCGGGACTCCTCTCACAACCTTTACTAGATGGGCTGTTAGGGGTAGCAGTCACATCTAGGGCTGTCACCTCTGTGTTTGACACCTCCACTTCTTCACCCAACTTGGCAAATTTGTTTTGATGCACAAATACAGGACTGGCCTTCCTTTTCTGTGAGCCCCTTCCACTCCCTCTAACTACATTAACCCATCTTCCTATCTGATAATCCTGACTTGCCCTTTCACCCTTCACATCAACCCTACTGACCACCAGCGAGCAGAGGACCCCTTTCAAGGTTATCCTTTCTGCCCCATGTTACAACTTGCTCCTCCAGATCTCTAATGCAAGCTTCCAGAAGGCCAAGAGAGCTGTGCATGATGTCATAAGCCTAGGCTTTTTACCAGACAAAAAACATGAAGTGGGCTGTAAAAGGTATTTACTGGCAGAAAAACAATGTTTTACTATCCAAAGTTAAAACAAAAAGGGCAGAAGATTTAATAGATGGAAATAAAAAAAAAACTGAAGGTCTGCTTTAACATATGCTTAGTTTGAATGGCCCAGGTTTGTAAAAGGTTTACTTTAAAATACAATATTACCAACATCACTGGTTACCCCTAGATATACTGTAACTATAGAAGCAATATGGCCAAAAGTCGTTGGCCATACTTCTTATGTGAGTCACAGGATGCACTTAATTTTTTCACTCCTGTGACTCAGATTAAGCCGACAATGGCTAACACCCACACATAACCACAGAGCTAGTCCACAGTTCTGAAGACATCCCAACAATAATGTTGGGAACCACCCATATTCCTGACAGGCAGGTGGCTCAGCCTCTCAGTGAGTTTCTGAGAGCCTGATCCAGCTGCTCCCACCCCCTCCATAATCTGTCACTCCAGTGAGAGTTGAAGGGGCAGAGCAAAGAGCCAGTCACTGCTCTCTGCTCAGTTAAAAAATGATAACTGAGCGATCAGCTGTCAGGGACATGCTGGCCATAGCGCAGAGGATGTGCAAAGGCAGAGGCCATTGGACATGCATGGGCACAATTCCAATGATACCCTTCCTGGCAGGCATGTCCGCGCACTTGCGCAAATGCCTGTGCGCCCAAATGCCATATTTAAGGAAGGCAGATGCACTAGGGCAGTGATGGCGAACCCTTGGCATTGGTGCCACAGCTGGCATACAGAGCCCTCTCTGTGGGCACGCCAGGAAGAAAAGCACACACCGACACTGGCTGGCCATCCATCCAGACTGTGGAAACTTCACATTGGACCTCATACAACTGGGATTCTGTGCCTCTCCACTCTTTCTCCAGACTCAGGGACCTTGATTTCTAAATGAAAAGCAACATTTTCCACAGTCTTTGATGATTTGGGGAGCCATGTCATCTGCTGGTGTTGGTCCACTGTGTTGTATCAAGTCCAAAGTCAGCAGAGCCTTCTACCAGGAAATTCAAGAGCACTTCATGTTTCCTTCTACTGACCAGCTTTTGGAGATGCTGATTTAGATTTCAAGCAGGACTTGGCACCCTGCCAAATGTACCAATACCTGGTTTAACCACTTAAGCCCCGGACCAATATGCTGCTAAATGCCCAAAGGCGTTTTTACAATTCGGCACTGCGTCGCTTTAACAGACAATTGCGCGGTCATGCGGTCGTGCGACGTGGCTCCCAAACAAAATTTGCATCCTTTTCTTCCCACAAATAGAGCTTTCTTTTGATGGTATTTGATTGCCTCTGCGATTTTTATTTTTTGCGCTATAAACAAAAATAGAGCGACATTTTTGAAAAAAAACAATATTTTTTTTTTACTTTTTGTTATAAGGAAAATCGAATAAACTCATTTTTAGTCAAACATTTAGGCCAAAATGTATTCAGCCACATGTCTTTAGTAAAAAAAAAAATCGCAATAAAAAAAAATAAAAAAAATAGCTACCTAGCAGCAACAGTGACACTAATACAGCGATCAGAAAAAATGATCGCTTAGTGATACTGGCAATAGAGGGTGAAAGGGTTCACTAGGGCGGTGATCAAGGGGTTAAAAACATTATTAGGGGTGGTAGGGGGCTACCCTGGACCTAACACTAACTGCCTGTCACAGTAACTGTCACACTGACACTAAATGCAGTGATCATTAAATATATGATCACTGCAATCAGTGACAGTGTGACAGGGGGCTGGGGGGGTGATCGGAAGGGGTTAATGTGCCTATGTGTGTGGTGTCAGTGTAGTGTTGGTGCGACTTACTTGTGATGTCTACTCTCCTCTCGGCGGATTGAAAATACCGCCGAGAGGAGAGCTGACATCACTTCCTCTGCCTGTGTTTACATTATACAGGCAGAGGAAGTGCAGAGCAGGGAGGGAGCGGATTGGAGCAATCCGGAGGGGGCGGACAAAAACAAACAGCCGTCCCCTCATCCTGGATCGCTCCTGCAGCCACGGGACCGCCGCAAGTACGGGGGGGTCCGATCGGACCCCTGACCCACATCTAGGCAGGGACGTACAGGTACGCCAATGTGCCTGTCCGTGCCATTCTGCCGACATAAATGTACATGCGGCGGTCCTTAAGGAGTTAATGATCATGGTATCACTGTGCTTGATTGACTAGCAAACTCGTCTGACCTAAACCTCATAGGCCGCGTACACACGATCAGATTGGTCTGATGAAACTGGCCTTAAGGCCTTAAGGCCAGTTTCATCGGACCAAATTGATCGTGTGTACGGCCCATCGGACCGTTGTCCATCGGACCAAAGTTTTAAAACTTGCTTTAAAATCTCTCCGATGGACACCTGACCGTCGGACAAAAACGATGGTTAGTACACAAAAGCATCGGCCCAAAAACCTGTGCATGCTCAGAATCAAGTCGACGCATGCTTGGAAGCATTGAACTTCGTTTTTTCAGCACGTCATTGTGTTCTACATCACCGCGTTCTCGCCCGATGGGATTTTGGACTGATGGTGTGTACGCACATCAGACCACTTCAGCGGTGGCCCGATGAAAACGGTCCATCGGACCATTCTCATCGGACCGGTCTGATCGTGTGTACAGGGCCATAGAGAACCTGTGGAGTATTGTCAAGAGGAAGATGAGAAACACCAGACCCAACAATGCAGACAAGCCTAAAGCTGCTATCAACCTGGGCTTCCATAACACCTCAGCAAGGCCTCAAGCTGATTGCCTCCATGCAAAGCCGCATTGATGCAGTAATTCATGCAAAAGAAGCCCCGACCAAGTATTAAGTGAATACTTAGCCCCCCCGGCTAATCCCCCCTAATGTACTTTTTCCTGGAGCATGGTAAATGAGGTAAAGCTTCACTTTGCTAAGAATATCTAAAGTGGTTGCAAGCCTCAGTCATGGAATCTGGGCAAAGCACATACAGCTGCATCTCATGAAATTAGATAAAAAAGTAAATTTCAGTAATTTAATTCAAAAAGTGAAACTCATATTTTATATAGATGCATTACACACAGATCTATTTTAAAATGTATTCATTATCTCAGAAAATTTTAATATTACATAAGACCTGTATAAAACAAAAATATATATATTTTTTAATTCAGAAATGTTGGCATATTAAAAAGTATGTCCAAGTACAGTATAGTATGCACTCAATACTCTTGCGTGTATTACTGTATCAATGTGGCATGACATAGAGGCGATCAGCTTTGATAGCAGCTTTCAGCTCGTCTGCATTGTTGGGTCTGATGTCTCATCTTCCATTTTACCTATAGCCCACAGATTCTCTATGAGGTTTAGGTCAGATGAGTTTGCTGGCCAATCAAGCACAGTGATATCACGGTCATTAAACCAGGTATTGGTACTTTTAGCATTGTCGGCAGGTGCCAAGTCCTGCTTGAAAATGAAATCAGCATCTCCATAAGGCTGGTCAGCAGAGTGAAGTATGAAGTGCTCTAGAATTTCCTGATAGAGAACTACGCTGACTTTGGACTTGATAAAACACAGTGGACCAACACCAGAAGATGACATGGCTCCCCAAATCATCACATTATGAGATGCACCTGTATGTGTGTGTATATATATGTATATACAGTGTTTGTGTATGTATATGTATATGTATATATATATATATATAAGATTGAAGATATATTGTGTGTGTGTATATATATATATATATATATATATATATACTGTATATATATATATATATATATATATATATATATATATATATATATCTTCAATCTCTTATTATTTGCTTTTGTTACTGTCAGTCCCAGAAAATATGAATATAGAGAGTTGGAAGCACTAAGGGTGGACCAGGTTCAAATTTTACAGAAAAAGATTAATATAACTTTAGATTTCTGTTTCTGTGGATCTACTGATTATTTTGACATGCAATTTTTACTGAAGGTAACAAATGCGTATTCATTTGTGCATCATATGACTGATATAAATTGTTCCAAATTTGTGACAAGTTTACTTGCAATGAAATGAGATTTAAGCACATTTATAAATACTTTAAAGTTTGGATATATCGGGTTCTGAAATGTGTTTCTTTTTCATACATTCCTGGTACATAACCTCTTTTAAACCTGGTTATTTTCAGAATGGATATATATTCAATTTATGCACTCACAACCATTTTGTCTATTTGCTCAGCAAGCTGGACAGATTCCTAAATTGATAAAAGATTGCTTATCAAGCTCTCACCCGTATTCTGGCACCAGTTCATGAAAACTTTATTGCTTTGTACAGCTGTAAATCCATAACACATTTGCGTGTCACAAGCCAAGCAGTAAATGTAAAGGTCAGGTTGCTTTGAAGCATGGAAGTAATACCTGATTTCATCTTATCATAGCAAACCAAAATACATGTTAGGAGGTAAGAGAAGAGTTTTTTTTGCTAATGTTTTTTTATACCGCTTTTACATCTTACACATCTTTTGCCTTTATATTACCCAGGGCCGGCCCAAGATAATGTGCTGCCTGGGCCCATGAATCAAATGCTGCCCCCCAAAAAAACAAAAAAATCACGCCCACCAAAAGACCCCCACATGTATTACTTTATTTAATGATAACTATAATTTAAAGCGGAGTTCCACCCAGGAAAACAACATTTGCCCATCTAGCTTAAAAAAATTAAATAAAAAAAAACGTGAAAAAAAAAAATATACTCACCCGAAATACCTGTTGCTATGCGGAAGTCCGTAATCTGCCTCTTCCACACCGCGGTGTCTTTTCTTCTGCTTCTTCTGCTTGTGAATGGGGCGCGCTGCTTTCTGGGAACTGTGTGTGTTCTCAAAGAGCAGCCGCCCATTCACAAGCCAGCGTGAGACTCACGCAGGCGCAGTAGGAAATGGGCAGTGAAGCCGTACGGCTTCACTGCCTGTTTCCCATAGTGTGAATGGCGGCGCGGGACCTGGATCGATCGTGGGACCGGCATCGGGGGGGGGCCATCAGCGCGGGCAAGTAGGACAAGGTAAGTGTCCTTATTTAAAGTCAGCAGCTACACTGTTAGTAGCTGCTGACTTTAAAAAAAAAAAAAAAAATTGCGGCTGGAACACCCCTTTAATTTATCAGAAAATCAGATTAAAAATGCCATAAATCTATTCCCTATTTTGTAGACACTATAAATATTACGCAAACTAATCAATATACGCTTGTTTGCGATTTTCTTTAACCAAAAATATGTAGCAGTATACACATTGGCCTAAACTGATCAAGACATGTTTTTATAGCCAATATCTATAGAAGGGGTTTCCACTATCCCCAACTAAGTTTAATTTTATACAGTATGTCTCTTTTCAGTCTGATGTTCATTATATGTGAAGTTGCGTTTTAGGCCACGTACACACGATCAGACCGGTCCGATGAAACTGGTCCGACGGACCATTTTTATCGGACCACGCTGAAGTGGTTTGATGGTCTGATGTGTGTACACACCATCGGACCAAAAATCCGATCAGTGACGTAGAACACAATGACGCACTGAAAAAACGAAGTTCAATGCTTCCTAGCATGCGTCGACTTGATTCTGAGAATGCGCTGGTTTTTGGTCTGATGCTTTTGTGTACTAACCATCGAATCTGTCCGACGGACAGGTGTCTGTCGGACAGATTTTAAAGCAAGTTTTAAAACTTTGGTCCGACGGACAACGGTCCGATGGGCCATACACACCATCGAATTGGTCCGATGAAACTGATCTGCAGACCAGTTTCATCGGACCGGTCTGATCGTGTGTACGCGGCCTGAGAGTCATAATTTTGAAGCCTATTGAGATTTCCATACATTAGCGGATTCCACCATTATTGTTATTGATCAGTAAGTTAGCGCTGCACTTTTTTTTTGTGGTTTGGGAACACATAACAGTGCTTAGCGGCAGGCCTTTTATTGACACAGTCGTTTATTGTAAATCGTAGTGTGGTGATTACCTATTTTACTAAAGATCATGTTAAAATATTAAACATCAACAGATTTCAGTTGTGTCCCACCAGGCTGCCCCCCCCCCCCCCCATGGACAATGTGCATGGCTGTTGAGTTCATGGCCCTATTTCTGCACTTAGTGCACTGATTGGCACTAATTGGCAGCACTAACAGGCAGCAATGGTTGGCACTGATTGGCACTGATAGAAAGCACTGATTGGCACTGATTGGCTCCAATGATCGCCACCGAAAGGCAGCATTTAGTGGCACTGATTGGCAGCACTGATAGTTAGCACTGATGGGCGCTGACAGATGGCACTTATGGGCATTTATTGGCAGTACTGATGGACACTGATATGCAGTACTGATAGGCACTGATTGGAAGCACTGGCACTGATTGGCGGCACAGATAGTCACTGGTAGGTGGCACTGATTGGAAACTGATTGGCACTGATAGGTGGCATTGGTTGGCATTGATATTAGGGAGCACTGATTGGCACTGACAGGTGGCACTGATTGGAAGCACTGACAGGTGACACTGATTGGAAACACTGATTAGCACTGACTGGCACTGACAGATTGCACCGATTGGCACTGACAGATGGTACTGCTTGGAAGCACTGATTGGCACTGACAGGTGGCACTTATTGCAAACACTGGCACTGACAGGTGGCATTGGCACTGACAGGTGGCACTGATTGGAAACACTTATTGGCACTGACAGGTGGCACTGATTGGCACTGGCAGGTGGCACTGATTGGCACTGTCAGGTGGCACTTATTGGCACTGGCTAGTGGCACTGAGTAACAACAGTGATTGGCACTGACAGGTGGCACTGAGTGACACTGACAGGTGGCGCGTATTGGCACTGGCAGATGGCACTGATTGGAAACACTGGCACTGACATGTGGCACTATTTGACACTGATAGGTGGCACTGACTGGCACTGGCAGGTGGCACTTATTGGCACTGGCAGTAGGCAATGATTGTCATTAATTGGCACTAACAGGTGGCACTGATTGGAAACACTGATTGGCACTGACAGGTGGCACTGCTTGGCACTGACAGGTGGCACTGATTGACACCAAGCTATGCAGTGGAATAACGTCCTTACAGGATTTCTCAATTTACAAGCCGACCTCAATGCTCTGTCTAAGTGGGCGACTAAGTGGCAGATGAGGTTTAATGTTGATAAATGTAAAGTTATGCACTTAAGGGCTAAGAATATGCATGCATCATACATGCTAGGGGGAGTACAACTGGGGGGGATCTGTAGTGGAAAAGGATCTGGGGGTTTTAGTTCATCATAAGCTCAATAATAACATGCAATGCCAAGCTGCGGTTTCCAAAGCGAGCAAAGTCCTTTCTTGTATTAAGAGAGGTATGGACTCCAGAGATAGAGATATAATTTTGCCCCTGTACAAATCATTAGTAAGACCTCATCTGGAATATGCAGTCCAGTTTTGGGCACCAGTTCTCAAAAAGGATATCGGAGAACTGGGGAAAGTGCAGAGAAGGGCAACCAAACTGATAAGAGGCATGGAGGAGCTCAGCTATGAGGAAAGATTAGGTAAACTGAATTTATTCACTCTTGAGAAGAGGAGAAAAGGGGGGATATGATCAACATGTACAAATATATAAGAGGTCCATATAGTGAACTTGGTGTTGAGTTATTCACTTTGAGGTCAACACTGAGGACAAGGGGGCACTCTTTACGTCTGGAGGAAAAGAGATTTCACCTCCAAATACGGAAAGGTTTTTTCACAGTAAGAGCTGTGAAAATGTGGAACAGACTCCCTCCAGAGGTGGTTCCGGCCAGCTCAGTAGATTGCTTTAAGAAGGGCCTGGATTCTTTCCTAAATGTACGTAATTTAACTGAGTACTAAGATGTGTAGGTAAAGTTGATCCAGGGTAAATCCGATTGCCTCTCGGGGGATCAGGAAGGAATTTTTTCCCCTCCTGTAGCAAATTGGATCATGCTCTGCTGGGGTTTTTTGCCTTCCTCTGGATCAACTGTGGGTATGGAGTTGGGTGTATGGGATTGTACTGTGTTTTATTTTGTTTGTTTATTTTTTTTTTTGTGGTTGAACTGGATGGACTTGTGTCTTTTATCAACCTGGCTAACTATGTAACCTGCTCAGTACTGGGCTGAGATCACAGCTGCTCTGGTTAACCCCTGATATCCAAGCATACCTAAATTTGATTGGTCCGTGGAGAGAGGACTGGTGGAAGATCTTTCTGGGAGAAGGATTATCTGGTGAATTGAGAGTTTCCATGTTCCTTGTTTTGGGATATCCTATATATGCCTTGCCCACGGTAATGGTCAGTGTGTTTGGGTGCTGGGGGCGGCTCTCTTATTCCCTTTACAGTCGTTCTCCTCTTTTCCCTGGATTTTCAGGATTGGATTCATACTTCAATTGCAATATACTGGAGTGATTTATTAGAACTTTTTTTGTTTTATTTTAGCGCTACACCTCATCTTCTGATATTAGGGAGGGCCAAGAATATGGAAAATTATTATCAGATACTTAACCCCTTAGAGTCGGCCCTTTAGGCCGCGTACACACGATCGAATTTGTCCGCTGAAAACGGTCCGATGGACCGTTTCAGCAGACAAATCAGATCGTGTGTACGGGCTAGCGGACAGGTTTGAAATTTGTCCGCTACAAACCTGTCCGTCGGATATGTGCGCTGGATAGTACGGGAAACCAGCGGACATATCCTCCCGCACATGCGTCGTATCCTGTGAATGGATCCGACGCATGCGCGCGGAAGTGTTTACTTCCTGGTGCGTGACGTAGCGGTGACGTGGCGGCGTCAACGTCACCGCCGCGTCACCACGCTGTCTGCCGGCGGGGATTTTGATCCGATGGTGTGTACACGCCATCGGACCGAAATCCGATGAGGCATGTCCGCTCTAAACTGTCCGTCGGACAAGTTTGAGCGGACATATCTCATCGTGTGTACGAGGCCTTAGGGGTTTAAAAGCCGGGAGGTGGGGCTTATCATCATGTAACCGCCATAACTGGCTGTCACAGCGGTCACATGATCGAAAAGCTCCAGAACGCAAGATGCAAACAGGAGATTTCAGTTAGCCGTCGGTAACTGTGCCGGGAGCCCACAGGGAGCCCACAGGGCGCAAACTCTTGGCACAGCTCTATTGGCACTATTGCACGCAAATATGCGGCCGCTTGGCACCAAGGCCTGGTCCCTGAGAGGCTGCATATTTGCGCATGCTTGGCGCCATAGAGTTAATGCCATTTTCCTTTCCTAACCTATGCTCTCCTCAAGGGATTTTCCCACTCAGGTTGCCTTTTGCAGGCTATATACTGAACACTGCGGAGGAGAGTCCATTTCTTGCACTTGGGAGAGGTGGTCCTGTGTATTCCAAAGGAGGCATTAACCCATTGTGTGCAGATAGAGAATAGGCCATTTACGGAAAGGAAAGGAAAATTATGGTAAGTGTCTGATAACAATTTTACATATTAAGCAGTTACAGAGTAACAGTTTATTTTCTTTTGGGATAAATGATTTATATAAGTAAATACAAGATGATCATGATCAAAAATGGTTTGCCTAAAACTTCTAACTGCTACTTCTGCGGGACACCTTGTTTTGTTGAAAAACAACAGACGTGCTAGCAAGGTCACCAGGTAAAAATAAAGGAAAGGAACCTAAAAAAGAAAACAAATGCAGCCACCACTTGGGTATAATACCACCACTTTAACCAGAGAGAACTTAGTGACGCACTGCAGGAGCAACACCACTGCCTGCATTTTAATAATGGGACAAACATGCATATAGGCATATACACTATGGGCCAGATTCAGGTAGATCAGAGCATCTTTGCTCTGGAGTAACGCTTCTCATTTACGTTACTCTGCCGAAATTTTAGGAGCAAGTGCTGTTATTCATGAAGCACTTGCTCCTAAAGTTGCGGCAGCGCATCGCAAATGAGCCGGCGGAATTCAATTTGGGCGGGTACGGGGCGTGTAGTATTCAAACTAAACGCGATCCCGCGGCGAACGTACTGCGCATGCGTCGAGTGTCAATGCATCCCAGTGCGCATGCTCCAAATTCTGTCAGTGAACGTCAATGATGTCACATCCCCATTCATGAATGTTTTACGCAAGCGACGTGATTTGTTT
The DNA here is from genome assembly GCA_029574335.1 of Rana kukunoris. Taxonomy (NCBI): domain Eukaryota; kingdom Metazoa; phylum Chordata; class Amphibia; order Anura; family Ranidae; genus Rana; species Rana kukunoris. The sequence goes on from JAJQKJ010000633.1 coordinate 164,050, forward strand.
TTTTTCCGACGCGATGACGACGCCTATACTTAACATAGGATACTCCACTAGGGGGCTGCTTTATCTATACGCCGCGTATCGCTTCCGGAAACGTCGTAAAGTCACTGCGTCGCGCCCGAATACGTGAATCGTGAATTGCCGATTCCCGCTCATTAACATATTTTTTGAGCGCCATTTTTAAGTTGAAGTAATGATGCGATGGCGAAATTCAATTGCGCCGATCGCATCGGAACTCCAACCCGGCGTTTCTTGTTTTCTGGTTATAGAAAACAAAAACGCCGGCTTAAAGTGACAGTTAGGCTGGAGTATCACAGATACTCCAGCCTAACTCTACCTGAATCTGGCCCTATATTACCAAAAGGATTGAGACACCTGCCTTTACACACAAATAAACTTTAATCTCATCCCAGTTTTAGTCGGTAGGGTTAAATATTGAGTTGGTCCACCCTTTGCAGATATAACAGCTTTAACTCTTCTGGGAAGGCCGTACATAAGGTTTAGGAGTGTGTCTATGGGAATGTTTGATCATTCTTCCAAAAGCGCATTTGTGAGGTCATGCAAAATCACTGCCTGACCTCATAAATGCACTTCTGGAAGAATGTTCAAACATTCCCATAGACACACTCCTAAACCTTGTGGACAGCCTTCCCAGAAGAGTTAAAGCTGTTAAAACTGCAAAGGGTGGGCCAACTCTATATTGAACCCTACTGACTAAGACTGGGATGCCATTGCCATGTGCCTGTAAAGGCAATTATCCCAATACTTTGGTAAACTAGTAAAGAATAAATTTCTGCACTACTAAATAATCAATTGAAAACTGTAATTCTTAATAATAATCATCATCATACAACAAATAATTAATAAATCTTAAAAAACGATATATATATGTGTGTGTAACAAAGTCCATAAACCCGAAATGACCAGCGATTGATTGTAGTAAATCCAAGATATACACTTCACCCACAAGCAGGCCCAGGCCCCCAAGCAGGGCCCTTGGCGCGCTTCCTATAAATGCTGCAGCCACTTGTAGCCGCCTCTATAGACAGCCTCAGGCGGCTACAGCACTGCTGCCTCCCTCGTCACTTCTTCCCCTTCCCTGTAGCGTGGCTGAGCTCCTCTTCCTTCCTCCTGTCAGTCCGGCTGAGTACCACGCGGTACAGGAGATTCAGTTTCCTGTTCCCGACCAGACTGACAGGAAGTACACACTGAGTGCTCACTTCCTTTCGGTCCGGCCGGGAACAGGAAACTGAATCTCCTGCCGTGCAGTATGGTAGAAAGGGGGAGTAAAAAGAACATGGCGGGAGTTAAAAAAAAATCCAATTGTTGAAAATGTTAAAATTGTATGCACATTATATGCAACAGCAGTATTTGCACAGTGTGGGTGAACTAAAACTGTATAGCTATGCTGTGGTTCCTGTAGGCTTTGCGAGCGTGCGTGTGGGGGGGAGGGGGGTTGGTAGTGCCTCCATGTCCATTTTGCTTGGAGCCCCCAAATTCCTTCAAATGGCCCTGCCCACAATTGCAAAGAAATTACTCCAACAGTGCTCATGCTCGCCTCCACCAGTGTCATAGGCTCCTTGCCTCACATTTTGACCCGACTTGTTCATTCCCTGACTTAGTTGGGGTAGGCGGTACACTTTGGTGGAGGTGGGTCAGCCACACCCCCATGACCTTTAACCTCTGGGGAGCCTCCTTCTGACCTTTAACCTCTGGGGGAAGTCCCTGTTCTAATTCCTGAGTCCTAGCCTAACCCTGACCCTAACCCCTAAACGTAACTCCAACCCTAACCCCTAACCCTAACCCTTACCCCTAACCCTTAAACCCTAACCCCTAACCCTAACCCCAACCCTAACCCTAACCCTTCACCTGCAGAATCAATGAATCAATTCTGAGTGACCCCGCTAGAGTCACAGAAATAGAGCTGGCCATAAAAGAATACTTCCCCCTTAATAAAGCATAAGGGATTTTTGCAGAGACCCTCTGGGCCACACATGAAGTGATGATTAGGGGAAGCTCTTCCAGATTGCCTCTCAAATAAAAAGGAAAGACTCATAGACAGTTGAGAGAGACGTTGAGAGACTTGAGAAGGAATTCCTATTTTTACGTACCCAGCATAAACGAGACCCAACTAATGTCCCTATATCCCGGCTAGATGAGGTGCGCCTCTACTTGAATATGGTTCTTACAGCCAAAGCGGAAAAGAGTATTCGTTGGAGTGGGGCAAAATTTTAGCATCAACGGGACAAAAATAGGCCCCATGTTAGCCTCTAAGCTTTCTCCCAAGCCACGTACATATTCATTGTAGAAAATCCATGTGGCAGGCGATTTCTCGACACTGAATCCTTTCCATATAGTGCAATCTTTTCAGGAGTTTTACACAAAATTATATAGTGCAGGATCAGAAGGGGACCCATCCCATTTCTAGAAGGCCTACCACTCCCTGTAATAGAGGGTCAACACCGGGTAGATTAGAGGCCCCCATCAGGGAAGAAGAAGTGATGCAAGTCATATCAGACCTTAAGCGGGACTCAGTGCCAGGCCCAGATAGGTTCTTGGTATCATACTAAAAAACATTTGCACCTCTTCTAGCCCCCCATATAACAAGTTTCTTTCATTCTAAAAGGAAAGGTGAGCCATTCGACAGAAATCTTATTTCAGCCTAAATATCGGTAATCCCTAAACCAAATAAAGACCTGGGGAAAGTTGGCAATTATAGGCCTATATTCTTAATAAATAACGACATGGAGATTCTGACCAAGATCTTAGCCAACCGTATAGCTTCTTTTATTAGCCTTTATCTCCATAAGGACCAAATAGGTTTTATTCCTGGCAGACAAGGTCCAGGTCAAGTTAGTGATCAATGTAATTTCCCGTCTCCAATCAGGATGGGGTGGGAGCCCTAGACAAGAAGACTGGAAAGATCATCTGTACTGCGCTGAAGTTATGTTGGATTCAACTTTTTAGCTGCATGTTGATGGTGACAATTCGGTTTGGACAGACTGGGTCTATAATGGGTCCCTTGTATTGCTGCATGAACCACTCCACTTGCACTGAGACGGTGAAGGATTTTTTGCTAACACACACCCAGCTGACCAGTGGATTCAGTGATGGAAGGCTGACCAGATCGCTGCTGTTACCAGGAGAATATCTTTTGATACTGAGACCATAAGATCTCCGTTACAGAGATCCAACCTATCTGGTAAGTGGACACTTAGCACTTTTAGTATCCTGTGTTTGCAGCTTGGAAACCAAAGAGGAAGATTTGTATCTTTGCTTCCTGGATCACCACCAAGCTTTAGAAGCTGTTCATAATTGGACTTTTCCTTTTCATCTTAATTGGACTTTGTTGTTCTCTATAGAATTTCATTTTTTGTATTTCAGAAATGTTTGTTTTTTTTAGATTTTTCTTTTTTTTTTTTGCACTGTGTTTGCAATATTTTGGGTTGTGCATCTATTTTTACTTTTTTTACAAGAAGGTATGCTGCTCTTTCAATCGATCTGCAAATGGCTTATAATTCTGTCTCCTTGCCATTCCTTCTTGCTGTAGTGCAACAATGGAGTTTTGGTCAAAACTTTATGGGTTATTAGGAGCTCTCGACTCCAGGGCTATTATTCAGATACTATTAAGATAGCTAGGGGCACTCGACAAGGCGGCCTGCTTTCACCCCAGTTTTTGCTTTTGTAATAGAAACACAAGCAGTAGCTATCTGAGAACCCCAAGATATCAAAGGCGTTAAATGTGGCCTTCGGACGCATAAATGTGCACTGCTTGCAGATGATCTGCTCCTCTTTTTTACCTCCCCGATCACTTCTTTGCCTAATATCTGCAAACTGGATTATTTTGCTATTGTCCCAGGCCTACATGGGAATCTGAAAAAGAGAAAGATGAGACAGTTGTCTCAAATAATGTCTTTAAGGCGGCGTACACACGAGGGGATATGTCCGCTGAAAACGGTCCGATGGACCGTTTCAGCAGACATCTCCGCTCGTGTGTATGGGCTAGCGGACAGATTTCTCCACCCGACAGATTTCAAAGCATGCTTTGAAATCTATCCGGTGGGAATCTGTCCGCCCGACATGTCTGCTGGTTAGTACACTTACCAGCAGACATGTCGGCTCCCACCACCGCCGCGCCGCTGCCGAATGGATTCGGCGCATGCGCGGAAGTGTTTTACTTCCTGGTGCGGTGACGTGGCGGTGACGCGGCGGCGTCAACGTCACCGCCGCGTCACCACTACGTCACCGCGCCGTCCGGCGGCGGGGAATTTGATCCGATGGTGTGTACACGCCATCGGATCAAACTCCCGATCGGACATATCCGATGGAAATGGTCCGCGGACCGTTTTCATCGGATATATCCGATCGTCTGTACGCCGCCTAAGGGAGAATCAGCAACAGGGTCGAATGGAATGATAACAAAAACGTTATTGATGAATACATATACAGTTTATAAAATAAAGGTCCAACTGGGGTGGTACAGAGACCTCCTGAGTGGAACCCGTTCCTCCAATGTACAATTATCTATAAAATGCAAAAAATAACAACGTTGTATAGAAATAAAAGATTGCTAAAAGACTAGCCAGAGGCTAGAATTCATCAATAAAGTTTTTGTTATCATTCCATTCGACCCTGTTGCTGATTCTCCCTTAAAGACATTGGGCCAGATTCACGTACATCTGCGCATTATTGGACCGGCGTAGCGCACTGCCTTTACGTTAGACTTGCGCAATGTAGCCACGCAATCACCCTATTCTCGTCGCTTTTACGCAGAAAATTGCGCATGCGTAACGTTATTTCAGCGGCGTAAGGCGGAGTAATACAAATTGGGAAGGACGTGGGCGTGTTACATTGAAATGAGCCGTGACCCCATGCAAATGAAGGGCCGGCCGGCTCGCGAATGCGCGCTTGAAGCAGACCATGGTCAGCACCTCTGTGCGCATGCTCACAACTCGGGAACGGCGCAATCAGTGAAATTGGAAATGGACTAGGGCAAAATCATGAACTACGCAAACAGCATAAATAGACAGAGACAAACGCACTTCCTTTGCAAAAGTACATCCCTTTGTATCCCTCCCTATACAGCAAGGTGCTTTTGTTCTGTTGTTTATTAGTGTTTGTTTGTTTGTTTGTTTGTTTGTTTGTTTGGTTGTTTGTGACGTGTCTTTGAGAGTGATTTTTGTCTTTTATGTGTTTTCTTTGTTGTTATTTTGTTTAAATTATATTTCTGCTGGTCATTTTATTTATTTTTTTGGTTCTGTTTGTGTATGATTTGGGAATGTGGGGGTGACATTCCTGCGGGAAAAGGGGTGTCACCCTCAATTTTGGTGGAGAAGGGTTCCCCAGGACCAGGGAGAAGTGATCCCCAGGTCCGTGTGAATGGTGTATGAATGTACAGTGACATAATTGGAGCCTTGGCGTTGCTGCTCACAAGTCCTGCATGGTGGACTGGTGGCAATCCAATGTGATGAGGATGTGATGTGTCTGTGCTAGGGACCACAGTGGTGTGCATGCATGCATTCTCATTGTGCCATGATTAATGTGTGTGTTTAACATGCAAAGATGCATAATGTGAGCTGGCATGAGATGGGGTCATGAGATGGGGTCCCAGTGCATATGCAGAGTCACCTTGAAGGGAAAAGACAGGAGGATGTTAGTAGTGCATGTGCCCCTTGTGATGTGTGCATCATGGGGGGGGCAGTCATGCCTGCCACCCATGTCACTCACCAACCAGCCAGCTGTCCCCATACATGTTCTGTTCGCAATCTGTGGGGATGGGGCTCTGATTGTATATGTAGCTGTCATGGGTGTCATGGGTAGTGTCATGTGTTGGGCTGGTGATGTCCTCCTGCAGGGTTGTGGTTAATTCCATGATGGCATGAGGGGTGAATCTGAAGATGCGAGACACCTCAGAATCACTCATGCCATAGATGTCTAGGCGTGTGTGATATATCCTCTCCCGTGAAGAGTGGAGAGTGAAGATTGAGGGGCTTGTATCAGCTAAGAATATTGTATTAGATTAGATTAAATTGAAAAGTTTATATAAGCCAAAAAAATTATTTAGAAAAAAAAAAAAAATCCTGTGCCCTCCTCAGTGCCCTCCTCAGTGCCCTCCTCAGTGCCCTCCTCCGTGCCCTCCTCCGTGCCCTCCTCAGTGCCCTCCTCAGTGCCCTCCTCCTTCTTTGCTCATCTAAAGTCAGTAGTATAGCTATGAGCATGGATGACACTGGCATGTTGGCATACAGTTTGTTGGGCAACACGTGTGACTGCTGAGGACACCAACAGTGTTGCTTTATCTGACATGTAGACAATTTTTCTCTTTTTAGACCAGCTTTTATATAGTCTAATTTTAGACAGGACATTTTGCTGTTGCGCACACCGCGTAGCCTGCGCTGCCCCAACGTTCTTTTGTGGATCCCCGTAAGTCCCTCATTAGCATATTTGACTAGCAAATCAATGGTTTGTCTAGCGCAGTTTTGCGTGGACGGATGCGCCTGTCAATAGAAATTACGCTGGACAAAAAAAAGTAGATTTCTTGCGTATCTCGTTTTGGGGATGCCGTGCATCGAAACGCACGCGCACAATTAGACTTACGCCGCGAATCTCCTGTTACGCCGGCGTAATCGCTCTGTGAATCTGGCCCATTATTTGAGACAACTGTCTCATCTTTCTCTTTTTCATATGTTATCCAGTGTCTATTGGGAGGTATCCCGTCTTGTATAGACGTATCAGAGGTTTGGAATATTTACAATACACCCCAGGTTGGATTCCATTATTTTTACATTTTTTTTTTCTACATGGGAAACTATCTAAATTCCAAGCTTTACTGTAAATGTCTCTATTCCAGATGAAAAATTTGTTCGACTTTGAATGGAGTGATTCGACCACCTGTTACTTAGGGATTAATCTCACCTCTAGGATAGAGTGCCTATACGTGGCCAACTATCCCCCTATTTACAAGAAATTGGAGTCTGACCTCAGACCCTGGTACAGCACAAACTTTTTTGTGTAGGCAGAGTCAACTCAATTAAGACGACCCTTCTACCCAGATTACTCTATCTCTTCCCATCCTTATCAAATCCTATTATCCAAACCTTCCAAAGCAAGATAATTAATTATATTTGGGGCAAGACAGGGCACCATGTATCAAAACAAGTTATTTTCAACCTAAGGACCAGGGGGGTCTGGGACTCCCAAACCTACTTTGTACTACCAAGCGGCCTGATTGGCAGCACAACTATCAACTATTTTTTCTCACCAAGAGAAACCAGACTGGGTGCAGATAGCGAGACAAGCGGTTCCTACCTTCACGCTGGACTACTCACTTCAGTGCTCTCCGAAGCATCCCACATATGGTGGGAATGCCCAAAAATCAGGGGGTTTTCAAAGGGTTTTGGAAAAAGATTTTCCACCTCATCCGTAAAGTTACTGGCTACCTAAATACTCAGATCTCTATCCTCTGCCTTGCTTAATTTCCCCATCCTGAGAATACCCAAACACAACCAGAGGCTAATTTCCTTCATTTTCCTGGGAAATATCCAAAATATCTATAGCTAGAGCATGGAAACAACCCAGAGTCTCTCTGGCTGTAACCAAAAGAAAGATTTTGTTTATTATGACCCGAGAAAAAAAGGTTAGCACTGCTAGATTCTTTTAAAAATTTGGAGGCAATCTGAGAACCATGGGCCCGCCACGTGGGTATAGCTTTGATTCCAGGAGACCTTTAGAAGTTGGGAGGTCGATTGAGGGGGTTGGTGAACCTGAAACTTCTAATTTTCTTTTCCATCTATCTTTCTTTTTTCTCCCTTTCTCCTCTTCTTCTAACACTTTTCTTACTCTAAAACGTGTGAGATTTGACATATGACTGTAGTTCTACTGCATTGAGAATCATTTCTGTAGACAGATTCAATGCTCATATTATACTATATGTAAAGAATCAGTTAAATGGGAGGTCCACACAAAAATGGAACCTCCGCTGTCAGGATTCCTCCCCCCTCCGGTGTCACATTTGGCACCTTTCAGGGGGGAGGGGGGTGCAGATACCTGTCTAAGACAGGTATTTGCACCCATTTTTGGAAATAGACCCCTGCATTATCCTTTGGAGTCTAGGATACCTCTGGCACCCCCCCCCCTGCTGTCTTTTGGGAGACACATGGGTCCCAGAAGACAGCAGGCACCAGTGGCATTGCACAGCGCGAGTCGTGCATGCACAAAAGGGAACCAGGAAGTGAGGCCGCAAGGCTTCATTTCCTGATTCCCTTATCGAAAATGGCAGCGGCAGCACCCGAGAGCCGAGCCTAGAGGGGAAAGCTGCTGATTTTGGCCCACTGGGAGTCAAAATGTGAGCAGTATATGACACTGGTGGAGGCTAGCTCTAGCACTGTTGAAGTATTTTCTTTGCACTTTATTACAATTAATCACTGGTCATTTCATGTTTACACGCTTATATATATATTTTTTGATGGACTTTTTTGCGATTTATTAATTATTTGTTGTATGATGATGATTACTATTAGGCAGCTTATTATTAACCTCTTCAGGTCCGCGCTATTGACAGAATATGTCAGCAGCGCGGACCTGAGGCGCCGGGGTCACGTCTTTGGACGTGATTTACTTGTAATTCCCCGCGCGCGCCACCCTGTGGCGCGCGGCGGGGAAAAACAGTCCCGACGCCTCACCGAGGATCCGATGCGTGTACCCGGCGGCCGCGATGTCCGTCAGGTACACGCGATCGTCGGTGAGAGAGCAGGGACGTGGAGCTCTGAGTGTAAACACAGAGCTTCACGTCCTGTCAGTGAGAGGCGACTGATGCTGTTTCTCTTGTACATAGGGAGACAGCATCGGTCACCTTCCCCAGTCACCCCCCTCCCCCCACACAGTTAGAACACACCCAGGCAATACATTTAACCCCTTCCTCACCCCCTAGTGTTAACCCCTTCAATGCCAGTCAAATTTATACAGTAATTAGTGCATTTTTATAGCACTGGTCGCTGTATAAATGTGAATGGCGCCAAAAATGTGTCAAAAGTGTCCGATGTGTCCGTCGCAATATCGCAGTCCCAATAAAAATCGCAGATCGCGCGCCATTACTAGTAAAAAAAAAATATAAAAAAAAAATCATAATTATGTCCCCTATTTTGTAGGTGCTATAACTTTTGCGCAAAGCAGTCACTTATTGTGATTTTTTTTTTTTACAAAAATACGTAGAAGAATACGTATCGACCTTAACTGAGAAAAAAAAATATAAAAAAAAAAAATGGGATATTTATTATAGCAAACAAGTAAAAAATATATATATATTTTTAAATTGTCGCTCTTTTTTTCATTATAACGCAAAAAATAAAAACCGCACGGGCGATCAAATACGACCAAAAGAAAGCTCTATTTGTGGGGGAAAAAAAGGATGCCAATTTTGTTTGGGTGCCACGTCGCACGACCGCGCAATTGTCAGTTAAAGCGACGCAGTGCCGGAAGCTGAAATTTCGCCTGGGCACAAAGGGGGTTTATGTGCCCAGTAAGCAAGTGGTTAAGAATCAGTATTTAATTGATTATATAGTAGCGCTGCACTGTATTATTTACTTTATTATCTTTAGGTTGAGTGAAAGCACTTTTAATGACAGCAGCTATTCATATAACCTTTATAAAAAAAAAAATTTACACTACTTTTTTGCGCTGATTAACACTTGAGTTTTAACTTTTGTTAATATAGTGTATATTAATTCTAATGTATAGTATCAGGACATGATTACTGCTGTGACAAGTAATGCCCTGTACACACGATCAGTTAATCCGATGAAAACGGTCTGATGGATTTTTTCATCAGATATCCGATGAAGCTGACTTTCATCAGTCTTGCCTACACACCATCGGTTAAAAAAACGATTATGTCAGAACTCGGTGACGTAAAACACAACAACGTGCTGAGAAAAATGAAATTCAATGCTTCCAAGCATGCGTCAACTTAATTCTGAGCATGTGTGGATTTTTAACCGATGGACGTTCCTACAGACGATCGTTTTTTTTCTATCGGTTTTTTAACCATCAGATAATTTTAAAACAAGTTCCTAGTTTTTTCACCGATGGATACAAAAATGATGGGGCCCACACACGATCGGTTCGTCTGATGAAAAGGGTCCAACAGACCGTTTTCATCAGACGAACCGATCGTGTGTACGCGGCATAAGACAAAACCCTTTCAGTGACACTTTAGTTGAATACTTTAGAAACCAGTTGACTTTAACAATATCACTGGGACTACTTTGTTAAGCTTGCAGATGTTTTTTAGCAAGCGAAAAGGCAAAGTCCGTTGTACACCCTTCAATAATTGCTGAAACTGTAAAATCATTCCATGACTAATCTTCAACCGCTGAATAATTTTATGCCGCTTAAAGCTTTGATTTGTATTATTCAACAACCTGGAGACTTTTAGCATAATGCCTCACTAATTTTAATTGTTTTCTAAAAAGATATAGGGTATGAAAGCACAGCATTTTAAAGTGCCTGGAAGAACACCACAAGTTAATGGAAGACCAAATCCCACTTTACTCTGCCCTCTACGTTTAATTTTAGTTTATATTTTTCAGAAAACAATTACATTTATGGCCGTATGAACAAATATAGTAACTATTTGTGTGTTCAATGGATAAGTATTGCGCAGCTATTTCATTTGTAGTAATCTTTTACAGTGCACCAAGTAATGTTATCATAGTGCGGAATAATGTTAGATATGATTATCCAGCCCATATAGAAAATTGTCATGCAAGGAAATCCTTACTAAAAGGACTACCTCAAAAATACTTTTTCAGTTGTACACAAATTACATATCCAGATTACTTACTGTGTACAGTACTGAAGTTCAGAAATATCAGTTCCCACATTTCTACAGGTATTAAAATGCAACTATGTAAAGACAAAAAAATTAATTATTTCAGCTTTCTAGTTCTTAGATGTGATATGCTTTCTTTTTCTTATTTTCAGGCTTTTTTCAGGACAAAACAACAACTACAGAAAATACCTGTTTAATCGTGTTGGAAATTCATTGTTTATGTCACTTTCTGTCATTGTAACAGAAAACACAAAGAAGCTTAGTGAATGAGGTGAAACTCAGATGACTTCCATCATCCAATCATGTGCAAGCAATTTCCCTTACAAGGAATGGCTGTGGCAGCATCCGAGTGCCGATTGAAAAATTGGCTCGGGTGAAGACACCGCTGGATTCCTGGACAGGTAAGTGTCCTAATATTAAAAGTCATCAGCTAGAGTATTTGTAGCTGCCGACTTTTATTTTATTCTGAAGGAGACTGAAGCTCCTATTTAACCACTTGCCGACTAGTGATGAGCGGAATACGCCATATTCGATTTCGTGATATTTCGCAAATATTTCGAAGAATATTCGCGAATATTCGTTAATATCGAATATTCGTGATATTTTATATAAAAAAAAAAATTGCGAAATTTCGCTATTTTTTTTTGGATAAAATATCACGAATATTCGATATTTACGAATATTCGCTATATTTTATTTTAAAAAAAATAGCGAAATTTCGCATATGCGAAAGCGAAAATGATTGCGAAATTTCGCTAATTTTTGGGGATAAAATATCACGAATACTCGATATTTACGAATATTCGCTGTATTTTATAAAAAAAAAAAAATTGAGAAATTTCGCTAATGCGAAATTTCGCTAGTGCGAATGCGAAATTGATTGCGAAATTGATTGCGAAATGTGAAAAAATACGAATATTCGAAATAGCGAATATTCGCCGCGATAGTCGAGTTATTCGCGAATACTCGAATATGCAATATTCATAGCGAATATTCGCAATGCGAATATTCGTGAGCAACACTATTGCCGACAGAATGGAATGGGCATACCTGTACGTCCCTTTGAATTTGTTACCTACAGGGTGCGGGAGCGTGCCCGTGGGTTCAGCAAACTCGATGTTCGCCGGCGGCCCGCAATCGTGACAAGGAGAGGCAGAACGGGGAGATGTAAACAAGGCTTTTTTTTGTTCTGCCTAGCAACATGACAGGGATCCACTTCTCCCTGTCATGGAAAGCAGTTATCTCTGTCATGTTATAGTGAGCCTATCCCCCTACAGTTAGAACACCTCCCTTGGACACATCTAACCCCTTGATCGCCCTCTAGTGTTTAACCCCTTCCCTGCCAGTGACATTTATACAGTAATAAGTGGCTATTTGCATCTCTGATCATTGTATAAATGTCAATGGTCCCAAAATAGTGTCAAAAGTGTCCGATTTGTCCGCCATATTGTTGCAGTCCCGATAAAAATCGCAGATTGCCACCATTACTAGTAAAAAAAATAATAATAATAAAAAATCTATCCCCTATTTTGTAGACGCTATAACTTTTGCGCAAACCAGTCAATATACACTTATTGCGATTTTATTTACCAAAATATGTAATAGAACACATATCAGCCTAAACCGTGGAAGATATTTTTTTATATATACATTTTTTGGTGATATTTATTATAGCAAAAAGTAAAAAATATAGCTTTTTTTCAAAATTGTCATACCTTTCTGTTTATAGCGCAAAAAACAAAACAAAAAAAAAACTGCAGGGGTGATCAAATACCACCAAATAAAAGCTCTATTTGTGGGGAAAAAAGGACGTCAATTTTGTTAGGGAGCCACGTCGCACGACCGCGCAATTGTCAGTTAAAGCGACACAGGGCCGAATCGCAAAAAGTGGTCATTGGTCCGGGGCTGAAGTGGTTAAAGCATAAAATACTAAAATATATATGTTTTATTGTCCAGGGTCATCTGCCACTCATACCGATCTTCGTGGGCTTTGGTGCTTCCATATTACTAGCTCCTCCTACTATATCATATATATATTTGTGGGAAAAAAGGACATCAATTTTGTTTAGGTACAATGTTGTAATTGTCAGCTAAAGCGACGCAGTACAGAATTGCAAAAAATGCTCTGGTCAGGAAGGGGGTAAATCCTTCTGGGGCTGAAATGGTTAAAGTGGAGCTTCCACTTTAAGGACTCCTCACCCCCTTACATGCCACAAATGGCTTGTAATTATTTCTGGGGGGAGTGGGTTCCTAGTTTTGACAGGTACCCAGCTCCTACTTCTGCTTGGCCCACCTAGGTGACTCAAGCTGAAATTCTGCTTTCCCCCTCCCTCGCAAGTCATATCTAATGGAAATCTATGCGTAACTGATTCTATGAATCAGTCGCATAGATAGGAGGGCTCAGACGCAGAGATAAGATGGCTTATCTGGAGATAAACCGTCTTGTCTCTTTCCTGAATCTGGCCCTTAGTTTCTGGATCCTGACTTCATGGCTAAACCCCACCAGCTGAGATTGCATCAGTGGCCAGTATGAGCACTCTAAGTGGAATGGGTATGTGGGGAATGTGGTGGAGCTTATTTATCATGCCAGGGAAAATCGTGCCCCAGTAGGGAAGTGTAACTAAAGAGAACAACAGGAACACAAAACAGTCTTTGCTGACTAATAAAAGTAATAGCAGGTATCTTCTGATGTATTGTGGTACTTAGCAGGACAGTGCTTTTCTCCTGCAATATAATCATCTTTCCCGATACCCGCCTACCAAAAAAATGTGTTTAGAGGGTACACTGAGCTTGGCATGTACAGCTCAGTGTACATTCTTGGCATGCCTTGGGATCAATTAACGCCTGTCTGCAAGTGTGACAGTTACATCCATTTGGGGTTGGCCAATCAAAATGGATAAAGATTCCAGACTCAGAATAGAACTAGACAGAGAGCCTCACGAATGTTGCATCACGGGAGTAGAGGTAAGTACTGCTCTATTTGTAAAAGTTTTAAAGTTTAAAATGATGTAAGTCTATTGAAAGCGGGATTCCACCCGCAATCTTTTTTTTTTTTCGGCAGCTGCTAAGACTGTGGCAGATGACTTTTAATAAGGACACTTACCTGTCCTACTCGCCGGTGCCGATGCCCACCCCCCCCCCCCATGTCAATCCCTCAATCGGTGCAGGTCCCGCGCCGCCATCCACACTAAGGCCCCGTACACACGATCGGATATATCCGATGAAAACGGTCCGCGGACCATTTCCATCGGATATGTCCGATCGGGAGTTTGATCCGATGGCGTGTACACACCATCGGATCAAATTCCCCGCCGCCGGACGGCGCGGTGACGTAGTGGTGACGCGGCGGTGACGTTGACGCCGCCGCGTCACCGCCACGTCACCGCACCAGGAAGTAAAACACTTCCGCGCATGCGCCGAATCCATTCGGCAGCGGCGCGGCGGTGGTGGGAGCCGACATGTCTGCTGGTAAGTGTACTAACCAGCAGACATGTCGGGCGGACAGATTCCCACCGGATAGATTTCAAAGCTTGCTTTGAAATCTGTCGGGTGGACAAATCTGTCCGCTAGCCCATACACACGAGCGGAGATGTCTGCTGAAACGGTCCATCGGACCGTTTTCAGCGGACATATCCCCTCGTGTGTACGCGGCCTAAGGGAATGGGCGGCTGCGCGAGTCTTGCGCCAACTTGTGAATGGGCGGCTGCTCTCTGGGATTACACACAGTTCCCAGAAAGCAGCGTGCCTCATTCACTAGAAGAGGCAGCAGAAGAAGAAAGACCGCGGTTACGGAAGAGGCAGATTACAGACTTCCGCATAGCAACAGCTATTTTGGGTGAGTATAGAAAAATAATTCTATTTTTTTAGGATTTTTTTGTGAAAAAAAAATTCTGGGTGGAACTCCACTTTAAGAAATGCACAATAATCTACAGAAGGGGCCTCAAAACTATGGCCTCTATGCCACATCTGGGCTGCTAAAAGATTTTACCTCGCCCACAGCAACTTATCCTACATTTGCTTCAATGCTTCCAAGCAAGCGTCGATTGATTCTGGGCCTTTTAACCGATGCTTTTGCATACTAACGATCGGTTTTGACCCATCGGTGAGGCATCCATCGGTCAAATTATAAAGCAAGTTCTCTTCTTTTGACCGAAGGATAACTGATCGATGGGGCCCACACATGATCGGTTTGGACCGATGAAACGGTCCTTCAGTCCGTTTTCATCGGTTTTGACCGATCGTGTGTATGCGGCCTAAGACAGCACTTTAGCAACCAAGCACAACATCACTCATTGCTATGAAGCTGTCAGTCAGCCCAACTATACCATGGAAATTCTGGTGATCCAGGGAGACAACATACAGGGAAACCCCAGCATTCATAGGAGGACCTTGCTGCCTCTCTCTGTCGAGAGCTTTTCCACTTCCTGCACTGTGCCATGCATGCTGTGGTGAAAATTAAAAAGGTAGGACAGAGCTCTGATGTAAAGGCGGCAGTCTGATTTCAAGGAGTGGTTCTAATGTGAAAATGGGGGGTTTCAATGTGAAGAGGGGCTTCTGCTTTAAAGTTATTTCTTGGAACATGTTTGTCAATTTACATTGTATTCATGCATTTAAAAACTTTTAAGACCTTTTTATCATGCAAATATTTGTAAAATATTAGTAGTGGCCCTCATATTGAAACGTTTGGAAACTCCTGATCTACAGGAAAACATGTCCTGATGTTCTTTGGAAATACATTACTTATACATTCATTTTGAGGAAAATTGCCTTTATATTGTATTAAGAGCCATAATCTACAATATATATTGTTCTATATATTTTTTGTAATATTATGGTACTGCATGGCTAATTCAATAGACAGAAGTGACAGCCATTGTGTTAGATACTTGCCAATTAGGATTTTTTTTCCTAGCTAAAACTTGTTTGTAAACAGAGCAATACTGAATATTCAGAAAATAAAGTAGTTAATGAGCTTCCTGGTTAGCACATTAATTAGTTAGATAACAAACTAGGAATACACTCAGTATGCAAATAATATTGCAGACATAATGATATACTAAAGCATCATTTGGAAGCACACTCAGTGTAATTTGTGATCGTGATTAGTACATCCTGGAACTCAAGAACCACTGAATTCTATCAAAATCAATGGCTGAATGCTTTCAAATGATTAGAAATGATTAGAGATGAGCAAATTTACCTACATACAGTCAATTACACCTATGAGCCTATGCACCTTTTAGTAACATACACTAAATGACTGACCAGTTGAAGCGCATTTTAGATTCTGTAACTTTAACAGTTAAAGTGTGTGTATGGGCAAAATAAAATAAAAATATTCAGTACATCTCTCCATAAGTTCAATGGCCCGGATTCACATACATCGGCGCATATTTATGCCGCCGTAGCCGGCGCAGCGCAGAGAGGCAAGCATGGAATTCACAAAGCAAATGCTCCCAAATCTGCGCCGGCGTAGCGTATTTTTCGTAGGCGTAAGCCGGCGTAAGTGGAAGTAGGTGTTAATGTTGATGAATGCAAATGATGGGCCGGGCGTCAGACAAGTAATTAAAATGAACCGCGCATGTGTCGGGACATGGACGTATCCCCATGCGCATGCGTACAACCAGGTCGGAACAACTGCCTAAGATATGCCGGATCACTGTGTACGCCGTGATCGTAACCTACGCCCAGCCAGACCCACGTCGGCCCATATTCACAGACGTCCAACGTAAAATATGTAGGCTTGTGTTCCCTGGTCCATACCTTTGCATGGGTTGCGCCTCATCTATGGGGAATAACTTTACGCCGAACGTAAAACTTACGCAAACCGCGTAAATCATGCACCAGACGCAAGTACGTTCGTAAATCAGCGTATCTTCCTCATTTGCATATTTGAATAAAAAATCAATGGGAGCGCCACATGCATCCAGCGTTAATATGCGCCCACTCTACGCCGGCGTAGGCAAGTTACGTCGGTGGGATGAAGTCTGTTTTTAGGCGTATCTAAGTTTGTGGGTTCGGCGCACAGATACGACGGTGCATATTTGTACTTACACGACGTATCTGGAGATACGACAGCGTAAGTGCTTTGTGAATCCGGGTCATTTTTTTTTCATCCTTCAAGAAATCCATTGTGCTCCCAATCTCAGCTCTTCTCAGTTTTCTCTGTGGACTACAAAACATCTCCTCATATATTACAGGGGCAAAGAGCAAGGTGAGTGAAAGTTGTTACCTTAGGACAGCCAATGTGTTATTAAAGATCACCTTCAAATTCAAGTTGATGAAGACAAGGGCCCCTTTCCCACATCAATGGCTCAGTGAATTGGGGTTCTGTGGGGGGGTGGAGGCCCATCCATTTGGGGCATAGGGGTGCCACCTTCCTAATCCATGTGCCCGGCCCCTAATCTACATGCAGAGCCCAGTGTCCTGAGCCCACCCAGTTAATATTTGCTAATGTCTTCCTGTTTCTCTTCCCGGCCAATCAGGAAGTGGGTCCTGACACCCAATTGGCCAGGAGTCCAAAGACCCCATTGGCCAGGAGTCCGAAGACCACATTGGCCAGGAGGAGAAGACGCGACCGCCAGGGGAGGCAAGGGGGGGAGGCACAGCCGTGACCTGAATGGGGTAAGTGCCGATCGATCGGTGAACAAATCGGCAACCAGGGGGTTGGTGTGGGGTGGCGGACTGGAGCGAGGAACAGGGTAGATATCTCAAGTTTGCTTGTCGAAATCCTCCTCCCAATTGATGGATCACCAGCCGCCACTAATGATGAGACTTATCAGATCTCTGACTAGCTTGATACATTGCTGCTAGTGGGTGCCGGGAGAGGATCAACTGGAGAGGTTCAGCAGGAAAGGATCGGCATGTCGGTGCTTGTGTGTTTATTGCAACAGGGTCATCATCCATTGTGATTGATGATGGCTCTACATAGCAGGAAAATATGATTTATGTTTTATTTTATATATATATATATATATATATATATATAATTTTTTTTATAAAGAACTTTTTTAAAGATGTATATGTTTATTTACAACCTAACTTGTTCTTGTGATTGAGTAACCAGGGTACTATGTACCATAATTCCCTTGATGCCAGGGCGTGCGGCGCAATCACGCCCCTCACTCGGAGGGGGCAGAGCCGTGTCCCACGTCATCATGCCACGACGCGCATGCAGCTGCTCTTTCCACGTTTCAAGGTGGGATGCAAAGAGGAAGGGAAATAGAGGGGAACCCCCGCAATTTCCAAAAGCCAGAAAATAAGTCCATCCACGTCCCAAAACGGGGGCATGAGATGGGCCCATGTGTTCCGGGCAGTGCAGAAGGGACCCCTCCACCTTCATCGGTGACCATCTAAAAGATCGTCCACACATGCCCAGTCTAAGGATAAGAAACCATCCATCGCATACAGATATTCCACAGCATATACATCAGGTTGAACCCTAGTGGTGATAAGGATTTGTTGTACACATTGCCAGATTGACAACAGACATAGAACAACATATTGTTTATCTCAGTGTTTTTCAACCTTTTTTGTGCCAAGGCACACTTTTTTCATGAAAAAAATCACGAGGCACACCACCATTAGAAAATGTTAAAAAAAATTAACTCTGTGCCTATATTGACTATATAAAGCAGGGATATGCAATTAGCGGACCTCCAGCTGTTGCAGAACTACAATTCCCATATGGCATAGCAAGACTCTGACAGCCACAAGCATGACCCCCAGAGGCAGAGACATGATGGGACTTGTAGTTTTGCAACAGCTGGAGGTCCGCTAGTTGCATATCTCTGATATAAAGTAATTCCAACAGTGGCTGCAGTTTGATGGGCATAGTGGCTGCAGTTTGATGGGCACAGTGGCTGCAGTTTGACGGGCACAGTGGCTGCAGTTTGACGGGCACAGTGGTTGCAGTTTGACGGGCACAGTGGCTTCATTTGGATGGGCACAGTGGCTACATTTGGATGGGCACAGTGGCTACATTTGGATGGGCACAGTGGCTACATTTGGATGGGCACAGTGGCTGGATATTGATGGGCACAGTGGTTGCATTTAATGGCACACAGTATGAATTACTACTTACACAGCCAGGTCAGGTGTAGTAGTCAGCAAGGCAGGCACTGCAATAGGCAAATTGCAATCATTCAGAGTCAGACAGTAACTGTCTGTCAGACCACCAGGCAGAAGGCAAGGCACTGAGGCAGGCTCAATCAGGCGGCAGCTCGGCTCTGTAATACTCCGCTCGCTCCTCTCCCTCTTAGCCACGCTGCCTGTCTGAAGATGACAGAGGTGGAGCCGAGCGGAGATAAACCTCCAGCCACAGCAGAGGCAGCGCGCTGTGGATGCTGGGGCGGCCGTGGGCTGAGCTCAGTCTGACGTAACGTCGTCACATGATCCCGCTCGCTCGGCTCTCTGCCTCTCAGATTGCTTCGGCGCCGGGCCGCTCCGTTTAAAAAAAAAAAAGGCTCTGCTGCTCGGCGGCTAGGCGCCTCTCATTTTGCAACGGCACACCAGGGGACTCCTCACGGCACACCAGTGTGCCGCGGCACACTGGTTGGGAAACACTGATCTAAACAATATGTCCAAAATACAACATCTAGGTGTGTATAACAGACCAGCGTCAAGATAGTAAAGATGATCCTGTATACGTCTAGCTAATGGACGCTTGGTTTTACCAATATATAATGAACCACAGGTTCAAGTGGCCAAATATACTATGCCTATAGTACGGCAATCAGCGTATGTCTTAGATCTATGATAGCTTCCTCTGGGTAGAGGGCATCCATCGCCCTAGCTAATCCATGGACACTGATCAAAATTTCCACACCTATATGTTCCCTTGCCACCCAGAGTATGAATGGTGAGAAATTACTATGTACCAGGTTATCCCTTACTGACCAAAATCTCCTATACACTATTTCGGGTTGGTCTGACACATATTTAGCGATCACAGGGTCTTCTGCCAGGAAGTGACAATTGTGAGCAACCCATGTTTTTTCTTTTTTCATTTTCTTTTCACAATAATGCACCTTGCCGTTACATTCTTATATACATATCATTATACACTTTTTTCACTCAAAATATTTTTCAGATTCATGAGGCCCTTTGCGCAAACATCACATCTCTCTCACAGATTGTGGTTTGGTCATCGGGTTGACATGCCAGCAGTTCCATCACTGGGATTACATCTCGGCGGTTCTCATGATCTGGCTCGGGTATATCCTGCCTCAGCTCTGGAACAGGCATGTGTTTGGGGCGGCAATCCTCCCCTTTTTTGTGGTCCCCAAATGAGGCAGAATTTTACAAGAGCTTACATGTAAGTAATTCAATTTAGATCTTTGAGATATCCCTCCCTCTTTTAAAGGGCATATTTTATGTATTTTCTCACCCTTAGGGTGCCAAGACAGCTTTCTATCTATTTCTATATATCATTTATTAATTTGTACGTATATACTGTACAAGCATGTATGAATATTGCATTTTTATTTAATGTCCTTATGGTATTTTTATTAAGATGTCAGCTCATAATATATGGCTGTGTTTTTTTATATACCGGTATATATGTTGTAAACTGTATCATGCATCCACGGAACAGTTTAAAATAAATAAAAGTTTCAAATATATATATACACATTCTATATTATTTGTTTGCAGCTACATATCTCATTCAAAGTCGCACGCCCTTTCCTTTTCTTTTGTAACTATCCATCAGTGTCTTCAGTATTGGGTGATACCATTCAGCGTTTTCTATATTTTTTGAACATGACTGATGGTAAAACTTTTGCTTTCCATTTCTTACATCTACATGGCAAGGTGATTTCTTTGACGCAGAGATTTGAGGTTTGGACTAAGGCTATTTATTGTTGCGATGACTCATCTGATTTAGCACTACATCTGCAGTTCATATGCCTTTATATTCCTCATGTAGGATGGTCAATCGGACCTTTTGTTATGTATTGGAATGTCACCTGTTTGAGCCTGTTGATGAATGGATGACTTTCATTTGCCCCTTTTCTGTTTCTCTCCTTACTGGATTATATGCTGTTTCTGAACTGAATAAATTAAGATTACTTAATATATATATATATATATATATATATATATATATATATATAAGAAGGCCAGTATGGTGGCCTGAGTTTATGGGAGGAGCCCGGAGGGTATTTAAGCAGCCCACTCACACATGCTCTTTGTCGGTTCAGTGTGCAGTACTACACGTCACTGGGCCGACTCTTCCCAGCTCACCTCATGTCCGTGAGTCTGCGCATTCAATCGCATTCGACATTGCAAGTGCATTGCGGCTTCTCCGTTCATGGTCTTCGATGGCGGTTCCCGCTTACTGTCGCAGGATATATTGAAACCTTTTGTATCATGTGCAATCTTGCAATTCGTTATGCTTCCTATCCTGCATTTCTTTAGTAAAAATCTGCCTCTGAGTTATTGTTGCTCATGTTCTAACATCTTAGTTACAAGCTTGGTACATTTGTAACTTCCTCCTGCCAAACAAACTATGTATTTGTATATTCAGTGACCATGCTTGCTGTCTCATTCATTTGGAAATTAGCATATATTCTTTGTATGGGTTCTTTGGCAGATTGAGGTGGTAGTTGAACTCGCCTGCTGCCTTGTCTGCACTTGATTAGCCTGGGGGGATGGGTGGCTGGTAGGTGTTTCGATTTCACAGCAAGGAGTAGCATACACTCTACAACCAATTCACAGCAGATTTGTTCAATACTCCTTATTTCCGATTCGTATCGGATTTGTTTCATGAATTTAACAACCGTTTTTGTATCAGTCATTTCTCTTTATAACCGTTTTGTATCAGATACATTGCATACTTTCCACCATTGCCATTCTATGTTTCCCCCATGCCGTGCGTTTTAGTTTCCGCAGCAGAACTTACGAATTGTTTGTACACGGTTCTTCTCTCTCATTTATTTACCAAAGTTATTGCCTGTGCGTCATGCATGGCCCCACACCACACCACGCCACACTCTTCGGATGTGTTGCACATCCACTCCAGTCCAAGCAAACACAGTTGCATGTTCACTGTCCCAGGTAGGATTCGTTAGCTTGTTTGTCATGTCAAAATTCGTGGCCACTCATGGTGTCACCCGCATCATATGTTCAGTTCCCACAGTGGAACTTATAAAATATTCGTACATACTTCTCGTGTTCTATTTTCTACACCAAACCTTGTTGTTTTGCCCCATGCATGGCATCACACTACACCTTTCCTACATGTTTCACTTCAGCCACAGTCCGCCGCAAACTTACTCGCATGGCCCACTGTCGCAAGTAAAATTTGTTATTACATTCTTTATGTCCTATCAATTTGCTACCATTCGTTGTCTCCCATATCGCTCATTAGTGGCCCCTATGGAACCTACGATTCAAACAGGCGTTGTCCTTCTACCTTATACTGCTTGCTTAAGGTACAAACAAACCAGGTGTTTCTATCTTTTCTCAGTAACCCAATTCTTATTGATTGAGACCTTGCAACCACGCAAAATCATCCCAGCAGCCTGACACCCTTGTTAAGACCCTTGCAACACATGACCTTTACAAAACGCAAAATAAAATAAAAAATATATATAAAAACGCAAAAAAAAACGCAGAAAAAAAAAACGTTGCCACCACGCAATCTCAGCCCCCCAGCAACCTGACACCTGTTGAGACTACTGCAACTACGCAAAATCATCTCAGCAGCCTGACACCCTTGTTGAGACCCTTGCAAACGCAATATCGTCTCAGCAGCCCTCACACTCATTGAGATCCTTGCAACCCCGCGTATATCGTCTCAGCAGCCTGACACCCTTAAGACCCTTGCAACACATGACCCTTACAGAACGCAAAAAAAACACACAAAAAGAAATATAAAAGTGCAGAGAAAAATAAAAATAAAAATTGCCACCTCACAATCTCGGCCCAGCAACCTGACACCTGTTGAGATCATTGCAACCATGCAAAATCATCTCAGCAGCCAGCACCCTTGTTGAGACGCTTGCAAACGCAATACCGTCTCAGCAGCCCCACACTCATCGAGAACCTTGTGACCATGCAAAATGACCTTAGCAGCCCGACACCCTTGTTAAGACCCTTGCAACACATGACCCTTACAAAAAATATATAAAGAAAATTGCCACCACGCAATCTCGGTCCAGGAACCTGACACCTGTTGAGACCATTGCAACCACACAAAATCGTCTCAGCAGCCTGACACCCTTGCTGAGACCCTTGCTAACACAATACCATCTCAGCAGCCCCACGCTCATTGAGACCCTTGCAACCTCCCACTCGATAAAGACCTTTGTGACCACGCAGTCTCGCCCCAGCAACCTGGCATTCATTGAGATCCTTGCAGCCAGGCAAATTGTCTTAGACCTCATGTACACTGCTGTTGGTAAACGGACGTTTAGGAACAGTTGGGTGTTTTTTCAGCCGCCCCCAATCTTTCCTCTGTTATCTTACCAGTACATCTACACAGGGTCCCCAATCTTTCCTCCGTGTTATCTTATCAGTACATATACACAGGATCATTATAGTCGTTTCTAGGCAATTGAGTTAGAAACCTTCCTGGAAAAAAATGGGTTCAGTCGGATGTTCAGAGACATTCGAAACACCTATGCCTGTAACGGCTTGTAAACACTGCCAGACGTGGTAACTAATGTTTACCAGCGTTTCATTCACAGTCGTTTTCATAAAAAAAAAAAAAAGGAATATTGTCTCAGCAACTTGACACTTATTTGAGACCCTTGCAAATGTAATATCATCTCAGCTACCTCACACTCGTCTAGACCTTCGCAACCACACAATCTCGTCTCAGCAACCTAACGCCCGTTCAGACCTTTGCAGCCATACAAAGTCGTCTTAGCAAACTGACACTCATTTGACACCATTGCAAACGCAATATCGTCTCAGCAACCTGACACCCGTTCAGACCTTTGCAGCCATACATAGTCATCTCAGCAGCCTGACACTCACTTGAGACCATTGCAAACGCAACATTGTCTCAGCAACCCCTCACTTGTTGAGACCCATGCAACCACACAAGGCCATCTCAAAACAACCTCATAATCATCGAAACCTTTGCAACCGTGCAATATCATCTCAGCAAACCAGACTGAGACCCTGGCTACCACGCAATGCCATCTCAAACCAAACCTCATAATCATCGAGACCTTTGCAACCGTGCAATATCATCTCAGCCAACCAGACTGAGACCCTTGCTACCACGCAATGCCATCTCAAAACAAACCTCATAATCATCAAGACCTTTGCAACCACGCAACATCGTCTCAGCAACCAGACTGACACCCTTGCAACCACGCAATGCTGTCTCAAAACAAACCTTCATACTCGAGGCCCCTGCAACCACACAATATCATCCCAGCAACCTGACACTCACTGACACCCTTGCAACCACATAATATTGTCTGCAGTAGTGTAAAACACTTTGCAGCACGCACCACGTGCAAACTTGAATACAAACTAAACTTGCAAACACACCTCAGTGACAAACAATCCGCCACACAAACACAAAGTGGCACCTAGTTGGCCATTCATCTTTAGTGGCACGCGGGCCACTCATCTTTTTCCTGTATTTTTCCCTGCAGTTAGTTCAGGTTTCCATCCAGCACCAGCGAGTGCACGTTGGTCTGCGAGTGCACGTTGGTCTGCAATTGCACGTTGGTCAGCGAGTGCACGTTGGTCAGCGAGTGCACGTTGGTCAGTGAGTGCACGTATATCGTCTTGTTGAACACTTGTGTATTGTCTTGATTTTCTCACACCAATGCAAGATCCAGTCCAAGTTCTCAAACTAGACCAAGCATCAGTAGCAGACTTAGCTATGTGGGACAACTTCCCCACCTGATAGAACAGCATTTCAATCTTCATCCCGGCAGTGTCAGCCGAGCCACCACAGGCTTTTGCGTGCATTTTTCGTCCGCCACTGGTTCTCCAAACCTTGGCCCCCCAGAAATTCTCTTAAATTTCTGCTTCACCCAGTCTTCATCACGCCTCGTGCTGTACTCCATTGTGGCAGATGCCCAGGTCTGGGGCCACACTTGAACTGGACAGACAGTGTTCTTCACCACAGACAATCAGGCCAGAGCCGACTTCATCAATTAAGGTAGATCAAGCCTCTCCCCATCACGTCCTTCCTGCGCAGGCTCGCGCAGCTGTCACTCCGTCACCAGTTTAATATCTTCTGTAGACATATTCCAGGCAAATGCAAAATCGCAGCTGATGCTCTGTCCCATTCCAACCAACCGACCCAATAACCATCCCTGTCCCACCCTGGTCATAGATGACGATGGACTGAAGTAGCATCTCACCAACTCAACCCAGCTTATTAACCACTCCTTGGCAAGGAACAAACTGAAGGCCTATCGCACTGCTTGGAACACTAACCGCTAATTTTTGCCCATTTGCCTCGGAGCAGCAATAGGCAACGTTAGACATGTCCTAGCCTTCATATCGTATTGCCACACGCAGCTGACCCTTTCTCACAATACTATCACGCCATATCTAGATGGTGTCCAGCATTTCCTGTCCCTGCAGGACCCCAGTAAACTGTCAGTATTCTCGAGCCCATGCAGTCAAGTCCCTCCTACAGGGCATACAGAAGCACCAACCTGTAGTCAGTGGCAAGCGCCTACCTTTCAAGAGTGCCCTCTTTAGGGACATGTCTGAAATCCTTACTCGTTCCCCATTTAGGGCCTTGCCCAGCATAGTCACCCAAGCAGCCATCTACCAGGCCTTCTACGGTTCCCTACAACCTAGTGAATTTACAGTCAGTGGCTCCGGCAGTCAGACACTGCTCCGACGCCACCCGACTCGCTTCCGAACACCTACACTCTCACGGTCTGCAAACGCAACAAACCAGCCCCGGGGGTTGACATCAACCTGTTTCAGACTAACAATGCCTGACGCCCAGTGACGGTGCTCGACCAACTACTGCTCCATCTACCCAGCCAATCTGATGGCAGCTTGTTGCTACCCTTTCTAAACCAGCTCCCTGAGTGGCAGCCAGTTTGTCAAGCATGTCAGAATCCTAAGCAACTTGGGCTTCAAACCCCAGTCAGTTCTCTGGACATTCTTTCCGAATTAGAGCAGCCTCAACTGCCTCCCAACAGGGAGTACCAGACCACGTAATCAAGATACCAGGCTGATGGGAAGTCTCCTTGTTTTGCCACATACATCCCAAATCTTCAGGAAGAAATGGCACAAGCCTTTACCAAGCTGGCTCAATAAATACAACAAATCAATATAAGCTATTTCCCTATCTGCGTCTTTTGCCCCCTTTTCTTGGCATACTGACAAGACCACAAAGGCACACTTCAGGTCTATTTATGTTGTAAGTCTTGTTGCGTGTTTATGTGATCCACATCACTCTCAGTCAGAGGGCCACAACCATAAATAAGAAGGCCAGTATGGTGGCCTGAGTTTATGGGAGGAGCCCGGAGGGTATTTAAGCAGCCCACTCACACATGCTCTTTGTCGGTTCAGTGTGCAGTACTACACGTCACTGGACCGACTCTTCCCAGCTCACCTCATGTCCGTGAGTCTGCGCATTCAATCGCATTTGACACCCTCCCGCCCTTCCCTTTTTCAGGGCACTTCTCAGCATATCCTTCTTCAACAACTACCCATTACTTACCTTTGGGTATGCCCCCTTTTCTTGGCATACTGACCAGACCACCAAGGCACACTTCAGGTCTATTTATGTTGTAAGTCTTGTCGCGTGTTTATGTGATCCACATCACTCTCAGTCAGAGGGCCACAACCATAAATAAGAAGGCCAGTATGGTGGCCTGAGTTTATGGGAGGAGCCCGGAGGGTATTTAAGCAGCCCGCTCACACATGCTCTTTGTCGGTTCAGTGTGCAGTACTACACGCCACTGGGCCGACTCTTCCCAGCTCACCTCATGTCCGTGAGTCTGCGCATTCAATCGCATTTGACACCCTCCCGCCCTTCCCTTTTTCAGGGCACTTCTCAGCATATTCTTCTTCAACAACTACCCATTTCTTTGGGTATGCCCCCTTTTCTTAGGATACTGACCAGACCACCAAGGCACACTTCAGGTCTATTTATGTTGTAAGTCTTGTCGCGTGTTTATGTGATCCACATCACTCTCAGTCAGAGGGCCATGACCATAAATATATATACAGTATATACAGTATATATATATATATATATATATATTTATATTTATATGTATATAGATATATATACAGTTTATATCTATATACACAGGGTGATTGAAAAGTACCTCCTTATTATAAAAATCTTATAATTTTTTTTTACAAAAATGAATATAAGAATATAAGAATAACATGGAGTTTTATTTAAAATTCAATATGTGCACCAGCATTCGCCTGCAGCTTCTGAAGCCGATTCGCAGGAACTCTTGTGGGATGGCAGAAATAACTTCTCGTAGTCGCCCTTCAAGTTCTTTTAAAGCCTTTGGTTCCTTCAACCAGCCCCAAAGAAAAAAGTAGCAGGGTCTTAAATCAGGGCTTCTGGCCGGCCACTCATGCAGACCACGTCGACCCAACCATATCCCAGGAATATGTTCATTCAGCAAAATATGGTGGAACACCATCTTGCATAAAAATCAAATCTTCAATGTTCCCCCAATATATGTGGTGAACCACAAGGAGTACTATTATATTCTCATTAAGACGATCCCAAAAATGTGTTAGGTCAAAACCCTAAAGAAAGGGCCTACGTAACCCCCGGTACAATGGGACTTTATGGGCGAACAGAAAGAAAATCATATATCATAAAATATAATTTATTTAGAAAAGTAAAAAAAAAAGCACATATGTATAATGACAAACATATCAACAGTTTGTACAGTACAATTGTATGAAAAGACAGAATTGTGCTCATAATGAGCTATTACAAATTCCGGAGAAGGTACATTTTCCTCCTTTAACCTGACATGTTTCATGAAATGTATTCCTTCCTCAGAGGCATTATACGACAGGGGTTGTCAACCCCCGATCCGCGGCCCACTACCGGGCCGCGGCACTTCTGCAGCCAGGCCGCGAGCAGGCGGCATGAGAGAACCACACCTCGCGGCACTCAGCCATTCGGACAGCGAGGAGACTTTTCTTCCTCCTGCCGTCGCTCTGTAATCCTCACAGAGCCGACAGCGGGAGGCGGGAGGCGGAACAATTCTGGGTGGAGGGCGAAGCTGCCCGAGGTTATCAAACAGGCAATTTGCTGCTAGGACTGTCCTTCATCCTAGCAGCCAATCACCTGTTTGTTACATCGGCCCTCCATCCAGAACTGTCCCGCAACTCCTCTCCCTATCCAGACATGCTGTGCCTCCGATTTGTCTCTGAGTGTGGGGGACGAAACTGAGGACTGTAATGTGTGGGGGGGACAGAACTGAGGACTGTAATGTGTGGGGGTGGACAAAACTGAGGACTGTAATGTGTGGGGGGGACAAAACTGAGGACTGTAATGTGTGGGGGGGACAGAACTGAGGACTGTAATGTGTGGGGGGGACAGAATTGAGGACTGTAATGTGTGGGGGGGACAAAACTGAGGACTGTAATGTGTGGGGGGGAGGACGGAACTGAGGACTGTAATGTGTGGGGGGGACAGAACTGAGGACTGTAATGTGTGGGGGGGGACGGAACTAAGGACTGTAATGTGTGGGGGGGACAGAACTGAGGACTGTAATGTGTGTGTGTGGGGGGGACAGAACCGAGGACTGTAATGTGTGTGTGGGGGGAAGGCTGAGGACTGTAATGTGTGTGGGCGGGGAAGGCTGAGGACTGTAATGTGTGGGGGGAAGGCTGAGGACTGTAATGTGGGGGGGGGCTGAGGACTGTAATGTGTGTGGGGGGAGGCTGAGGACTGTAATGTGTGGGGGGGAGGCTGAGGACTGTAATGTGTGTGGGGGAGGCTGAGGACTGTAATGTGTGTGGGGGGAGGCTGAAGACTGTAATGTGTGGGGGGGAAGGCTGAGGACTGTAATGTGTGGGGGGAGGCTGAGGACTGTAATGTGTGAGGGGGGAGACTGAGGAATGTAATGTGGGATTATGAATAAATAGGGGCAGACAAATGTTAATGGGGGAGCCCAGAGTATGACAACACTACCAGTGACAGGGTGAGTGTGAGCAGGGCCTAGTGGGGGCACTAGCTTCATCTGTGGAGGGGGGGCACTAGCTTCATCTGTGGAGGGGGGCACTAGCTTCATCTGTTGGGGCCTTACCACATCTGGTGGCAGGCAGCGTGGCAGGCAGCGTGGCAAGTGACATTCCGCATCTGGTGGCAAGTGACACGCTCAAAGCTCCCACTGATTCTGCATTATGGTGGGTTTAACTTTATTTATTACTACAATGTAATAAATAGAAATAATGCACTGAGAAATTGCCAACCTCCCCACAACCGAGCCTTGGCAAAATTTTCTTCCACGCAGCCGGTCCCCGGTGCCAAAAAGGTTGGGGACCACTGTTATAGGAGAGAGTACAAATACATTCCGAAAGAGAGCAAGAACGATAATCTCAGCATAACATTTCAAGGCAGCATCAACATTGTAGCACATGAGCATGTCCGACATACCTACCAACACTGGATTGTAACCGATTTTTATAAGGATACTTTAAAACCAAGATTTCATAAGAAAGTTTGCCATTGCCTGTTAATCGAGAGGCAATGAACCCCGTATGGGCTCGGAACAGCCCTCAAAAGGGTCCCCACAAAAACATCTCCCACAGTCCAGCCAAAGAAAATCAATCAAAAATCAATCAAATATCCTAATATAAAGGGGAGAGAGGGGGAGGGAAGGGGGAAAGGGGCTGTGGGGGAAATAGGGGGGGGGGGGAGAAAAGGGGAAGGAAAATATGTAACAATTGTTTGAAATTAGTAATTTAACAATATGAGGTTAAATAGCGAACATATTGATATATAGCAGAGTAATAATTTTTAGTTGCCAAAAAATGTCAAAAGTGGTTTTATCAGCTAGAAAACAGTGATAATAAATTAGAATCACTTTCAGAATTGAGCGATAGTGATTCGTGGGGAAATTCGTCATTAAACACTGAAAGTGGCGAGGCTGAGCAAATTACATTGTTGTTGATTTGATTACATTATTGAATACATTTTATTATTATTTTATTAATATTTGTTATAATTATTTTTATAATTGACAATTTTTATTATGTTTTGATCGTTTCAATACAAAAATATAAAGCACAAATACAGGAAGCGATAATGAAATAAAATAATTGAAAAAAAGAGGGAAAAATTCTAAATAATGAGGAATCAACATACTTCTGTGGGTTATAATATGATTTTGTGTTTTAAACTTTATCATACCCAGGATGTTTACTAGACCCTTGTTCGGACAGTTTTAAATGAGTTATTTCTAAAGCCTCGTACACGCGCAGGGCCGCTTATAGGGGGGGACCACAGTCCTCATGTAGGGGGCCCGGGCACACAGGGGGGCCCAAACACCAGAGAAAAGGAGGAGCAATTACAGGATGCCCTGTGCAGCTCTTGGCAGCAGCTGAAAACCCCCCACCAACTTTTAGCTGTTGCAGGGAGACACACAGACACAATTTCTGGCTTCCTTGTCCTGTTAAAAAAAAATAATAACCTTGCATTGTTTTAATCAAAAATAGAAAATCGTATAAAAAATATTTGTAAAAATTGTAAAAGAAAAGGTATTTATTTCTAAAAAAAAATATTAAATGTTTATGTTGAAAAAACATTGAAAACTATTTAAAAAGGGCTAATTCACTAAGCTTTTCTGTTATCTGTGTGTCCACTAAGAATGATTTTAGTATATTTATTGTGAAAATGTTTTTTATATATATATTTGAGGGGGGGCCCTGCCAGGTAGGCTGTACGGGGAACCGTGATTTCTAACAGCAGCCCTGTACATGCGGTTGGACATCCAACAAACTTTCCCTTGAATTTTTGTCTGAAAGAAGTTGTCTGGTCACACCCATAGCATACACACGCTCTGACTTTTCTGCAAACTTTTCTAAAACTTTCCCAACATCATGTGGTTTTTCTGCTCTTTTCTGCTCTTTACTGCCACCCTTTGATTAACTTCTGCTATTGTTGGTTGATTTTAACATTGGTTCTGAGCATGGGTATTTGCACTTTGTACAAAAGTCTGATGGCTTGCTGTACACGCGGTCGGACTAGGCACCATCAGACTTTTGTTGCCAAAAAGTTTGTCCGTTTGCAGTCCGATTGAGCGTACACACGATCGGACGAATTTGAAAACTTGCAGGTTTTAAAGTTTGTTGGCAAAAAGTCAGACCGTGTGTACGGTCCTTAAGAATTGCATACCTACAATATAAAACGCCAAATTTGCATGTAAAACAATGTACCGCTTTCAGCATCAAACATCTGACATAATCATACTGCCAGGGAGGTAAATAATCTCCTTTCTACTCCCACCACTAGATTTTAATAAAGCTATCTCCTATTATCATTTACCTTCTCTTGTCTCTTACTATGCCAGTAGAAGAAGTATAAAAAAAAAAAATATCCAATGAGGTAAAATTCTGAGGCTTTCTAGCTAGCTCTCGCTGTTTAAAGAAGGCCCAGCAAGATGGACTGCTGTCTCTCTGTCAACTCCTTTATATCAGATCTAATGCCGCATACACACGATCAGTTCGTCTGATGGACCGTTTTCATCGGACGAACCGATCGTTTGTAGGCCCCATCGGTTTTTTTTCCCCATCGGTGAAAACTCTTAGAACCTGTTTTAAAATTATCTGATGGTTAAAAAAACGATTGTCTGTGGGCAAGTCCATCGATTAAAAATCCACGCATGCTCAGAATCAAGTCGACGCATGCTCAGAATCATTGAACTTAATTTTTCTCAGCACTTCGTAGTGTTTTACGTCGACACGTTCTGACACAAACGGATTTTTAACTGATGGTGTGTAGGCAAGACTGATGAAAGTCAGCTTCATCGGATATCTGATGAAAAAATCCATTGGTCCGTTTTCATCGGATGAACCGATCGTGTGTACGTGGCATTAGTTAGGTGACACTGTTATAGCAAACATAATTTACTAAAGAATATTATTACTCCTAGCTGAATAACAAAATTAGGTGCAACAAGTGAGGAAAATGGAGGAAGGTGGGGCAACAAGCCCCGGGACTTTAAACGGTGTCTAGATAAAACAATAAACAAGGATTAAGAAAATATACAAAATGTATTTAATTTAAACATACAAAAATTGGAATAAAATGATTAGAATAACATAATCAGTTGATGGTCCGTGACAAACCGGTGTGGCTCACAATGAAGGCCACTGGAGTCCCTATACCTGACAGTTGCCCAACATGTTTCGCCCAGGGTCCAGGCTTCATCAGGGGCTTAGTACAGGGTAAAAACTACAAAATAGATAAAGAAACACACATTAATTAAACAATAAGACCAGTTGCTCATTGACAAGAGTTGGATTGGATAGTCCAATCCAAGTATGTGGTTGTATATCAAAGAATAAATACATTAGACAATAAACGTTTTAACAGAAAAACGATAAATATAGGGAAAATACATAGTGTTAACAACAATGTAGCATGCATAGAGTTTGCATAATAGCAATAAAACAGGACGAACACCACTCACCCTCAGAACTCAACTCAAATCCAGGCATATAGCAACCAATTGTAATTGAAATCAAAGTAGAGGAAAGATGATAAACATGATTCCGAACTGACTAATTCGCCAAGTGGAGAAGGGGGAGAAAGAATTAACCCTCAGATTCAGTCCAGTGCCAACAGATGATAAGACTGCAATAAGAAAAAGGGGACATTTATTAAAGGGAATTATATACAATGAGCTAAGTGTTTGAAAAATAAATAAGGGAGCAGATGCATACATCATGGGAGAACCCCCCAGATGTATGGATAGTTTCCCTTGGGGTTGATCAAATACCTAGTGGGTGTACACTGGTGGGGTCACAGCACTATATGTGGTTGGATGCAGGAAAAAGCCCAAAACCACTAAGACCTCCGCAGTCTTCACTGTCAGTAGTTGGTATTGGCCAAAGCCCAATAGCCCAACCTAAAAAAGACATCAATTGATAGAATATCAGTAAATAATGTAGCTTGAAACAAGTTAAAAAACGATCTATCATATAGGTCTGAAACAGACCTGCATGAAGTATATAAATAAATGTACCTTATGCGCCTGGATCCAAACAAGCAAAAATGCTGGGAGAAACAGCATGGGTTCAGAGATATCACTAAGTATTGACAGAAAAATTCAGACTTTTAAAACCCCTCGGCCGTTGACGTGGCCGACGAGGGCGGGCAGTGAAATAATGCTAGGAAAGCACAGCAAATCGCGCCACAAGCGCCAGGGGGAAGGCGTGCCAATATGCTCTGGCCCGCCTGAATAGGCGTGTCCGGCACGAATGACACACCTCCCACAGACGCAGTCGGCGCAGAGTGTCCGGGCGCCATTTTGGTGCTGGAAAGTGCCACTAAACCCTAGCGAAATGGAAACCTGGCCCTTCAGAGAGATAACAGAAGGGAACAAACTAGGACTGGTAAAAAGACCAAGGATCCTAAGGGATCCTTAGCCTTGCAGCCCTGTCTCCAAAAAGCTGGCCATGCGAGACGGGGAGAGAACCCCGTTGCTCCGCCTTAGATGGGCGTGGCCGGCAAGAGCACTACAAGCAAGGCTGAACAGTTGGGGAAAGAACAGGCACCATCTTAGGTAGTGGCGAGAGCCCACAATCTAGTGTGGCTCAGCCACTAAATAGATGGAGATCAAACGCCCAGACAGGAGGTGAAGTAATCAAAGCACTAAACAAGGGATCTCCTAAAGCACCTAAAGTGACCATTGGTTCTAATTGGAGCGCCCATGCTGCCCGTACAGCCTTTCAATAGTGGAAACCAGACATGGATGAGGGGTGCCCCCTACAGGGGAATGAATTTTTCCTAATAAAGGAAATATGGAATAATAACTAAATATCAATATTGGTGAAGAATTGAATAGAGACTCTTCACAAAATAATAGATGAACAATGGAGTTGTCCGTGCATAAATTTGTCATAAATACCTGGAAATAGTACTAGTAATATATGAATATATATCTGCCAACCGATGACGTGGTATTGCCTGCATACGCAATTTTGTTGTACATAACTGAAAATTTATCACTACATTAAGAAAAAAACTCTTTACAAATCGCAAATGCTGATACAGGAATTCAGCTGAAAAGGAAAGGCTTAAAACTGATCCATCATTTAAACAAGGCGGTTTGATTAAACAAATATCCATTTGTTTTTGTAACAATACTTTGCAAAATCACCTCCCCGATTATGTTCCAAAGCATAGAAGCGCATTGATTAAATTGGTGAAAGAGACATATGCCGGCTATTGGTGTCTCCACTTTATTGGTCCTGTATCATGTAAAATGAGTTACTGTTTTCTTTTACATAGTTTTTACCACCGCATCTCTGTTGGGAGACACCAATGTTTTTCACCAATTTAATAGCCTTGAAATGCGCTTCTATGCTTTGGAACATATTCCCCCCGGGGATCGGGGAGGTGATTTTGACAAAGTATTGTTACAAAGGGAAGCCAAATGGATATTTAGTTTATCAGCTCTCAAACCGCCTGGTTTGAATGATGGATTAAGTTTTAAGCCTTTCCTTTGATCAGCTAACTTTATTCCTGTATCACTTTTTCTTGTGTCTCTGTTGGTGTTTTTCTGTCTTGGTTTGTTGGCATTGGCCGGCAACCCTTAATAATGTAAAGATGTTTTTTTCTTGATGTAATGATATCTTTTTGCTAATTTTCAGTAATGTACAACAAATATTACATATACAGGCAATACCACGTCACCCTCGGTTAGGTTCAATCCAGATATATATTAGCATATATTACTAGTACTATTTCCAGGTATCTATGACAAATTTATGCACGGACAATTGTCCTCCATCTGTTCATCTATTATTTTGTGAAGAGTCTCTATTCATCATTCTTCACAACCAATATTGATATTTAGTTATTATTCCTTCATATTTCTCTTTATTAGGAAAAAATCATTCGCCGGCCTGTAGGGGGCACCCCTCATCCATGTCTGGTTTCCACTATTGAATAGGCTGTACGGGCAGCATGGGCGCTCCAATATAGAACCAATGGTCACTTTAGGTGTCTTTAGGAGATCCCTTGTTTAAGTGCTTTGATTACTTCACCTCCTGTCTGGGCCGTTTGATCTCCATCTATTTAGTGGCTGAGCCACACTAGATTGTGGGCTCTCGCCACTACCTAAGATGGCGCCTGTTCTTTCCCCAACTGTTCAGCCTTGCTTGTAGTGCTCTTGCCGGCCACGCCCATCTAAGGCGGAGTAACGGGGTTCTCTCCCCGTCTCACATGGCTTCAGCTTTTTGGAGACAGGGCTGCAAGGCTAAGGATCCCTTAGGATCCTTGTGTCTTTTTACCAGTCCTAGTTTGTTCCCTTCTGTTATCTCTCTGAAGGGCCAGGTTTCCATCTTCGCTGGGGTTGTAGTGGCAACTTTCTAGCACCAAAGATGGCGCCCAGACACTCTGCGCCGACTGTGTATGTGGGAGGTGTGTCATTCGCTGCCGGATAACGCCTATTCAGGCGGGCCAGAGCATATTGGCACGCCTTCCCCCTGGCGCTCGTGGCGCGATTGGCTGTGGCTTTCCTAGCATTCATTTCACTGCCCGCCCTCGTCGGCCACATCAGACGCCGCTGAGGGGTATTTAAAAGTCTGAATTTTTGCTGTCAATACTTAGTCGATATCTCTGAACCCATGCTGTTTCTCCCAGCATTTTTGCTTGTTTGGATCCAGGCGCATAAGGTACATTTATTT
Organism: Rana kukunoris; assembly: GCA_029574335.1. Classification (NCBI taxonomy): domain Eukaryota; kingdom Metazoa; phylum Chordata; class Amphibia; order Anura; family Ranidae; genus Rana; species Rana kukunoris. Next base: position 199,715 of record JAJQKJ010000633.1, read on the forward strand.
ATATACTTCATGCAGGTCTGTTTCAGACCTATATGATAGTTTGTTTTTTAACTTGTTTCAAGCTACATTATTTACTGATATTCTATCAATTGATGTCTTTTTTAGGTTGGGCTATTGGGCTTTGGCCAATACCAACTACTGACAGTGAAGACTGCGGAGGTCTTAGTGGTTTTGGGCTTTTTCCTGCATCCAACCAAATATAGTGCTGTGACCCCACCAGTGTACACCCACTAGGTATTTGATCAATCCCAAGGGAAACTATCCATACATCTGGGGGGTTCTCCCATGATGCATGCATCTGCTCCCTTATTTATTTTTCAAACACTTAGCTCATTGTATATAATTCCCTTTAATAAATTTCCCCTTTTTCTTACTGCAGTCTTATCATCTGTTGGCACTGGACTGAATCTGAGGGTTAATTCTTTCTCCCCCCTTCTCCACTTGGCGAATTAGTCAGTTCGGAATCATGTTTATCATCTTTCCTCTACTTTGATTTCAATTACAATTGGTTGCTATATGCCTGGATTTGAGTTGAGTTCTGAGGGTGAGTGGTGTTCGTCCTGTTTTATTGCTATTATGCAAACTCTATGCATGCTACTTTGTTGTTAACACTATGTATTTTCCCTATATTTATTGTTTTTCTGTTAAAACGTTTATTGTCTAATGTATTTATTCTTTGATATACAACCACATACTTGGATTGGACTATCCAATCCAACTCTTGTCAATGAGCAACTGGTCTTATTGTTTAATTAATGTGTGTTTCTTTATCTATTGTGTATTTTTTTCACTTTACTATGCCCCTGATGAAGCCCGGCCCTGGGCGAAACATGTTGGGCAACTGTCGGGTATAGGGACTCCAGTGGCCTTCATTGTGAGCTACACCGGTTCGTCACGGACCATCAACTGATTATGTTATTCTAATCATTTTATTCCAATTTTTGTATGTTTAAATTAAATACATTTTGTATATTTCCTTAATCCTTGTTTATTGTTTTATCTGGACACCGTTTAAAGTCCCGGGGCTTGTTGCCCCACCTTCCTCCATTTTCCTCACTTGTTGCACTCTATGGGATGTGGTGTCCTTGATTGATGTCTTCCTGCCTATATTCTACTTAACAAAATTAGGTGGTTTATCACAAACTCAAATTTCATCATATCTAAAAAGAACAAAACACTAGCAGCAACATTTCACTAACCTTGTCAAGCCATACAAACCAAGTAATCATGCTCCAATCTTTCTTTAACTCCACATTATCTTGTTACTTTGTTAAATGTTACAAACTGTGAAAGTCTGATATTCAAACTGGTCTCTGAATGGCTTTATATTTAATTGGTAATTTTTTTAAGAAAGTTATTGTGCCGTGCATGAGTGTAAGAACGCTTACCAAGAAATAGATAAAGGATAAGTTCACTTTTTAAATATGATAACAAATGCCTTTTTTTCTCAGGTAAAAAATGTGCATTTACAATTTTCTTTTTTGTAGGAGCTTGGAAAGCATTGCACACCCACAGTCAGCATATCACAGGTGCCATGCAGGACTCCTACAGACTGTAAAGCTTCATACACACGATTGGATTTTCTGGGGACAAAGCGTAGGACTTTTTGTCCGAAGGGCATTGGCCAAGGACTTTTCTTGCATACAAACGGTAAAGAATTGTCGGCCAACAAACACAAAACAATGTGGTTTTTGAGCTCTTTAGCGCCACCCTTTGGACAACTTCTGCTAATGTTGTGTTATGGTGAGCATTGCTTCTAAGAATGCTTGTTTGTACTTTGGAGTTTTGTCCGACAGACTTGAGTACACATGATCGGATAATCCGACAACACCCATTTGTTGGCGGACAATTTTAAAGCATGCTATCCCACATTTGCCTATGGAAAATACGACAACAATTGTCCGATGGAGCTATAGCGCTAAAAATAGTGTCTGCAAAACGCCCTAAAAGAGTCGCTGCATTCACTTGAGTGTGAAAGCCTAAAAAGTCCTACCAGCCACACCTTTGAGGTGCTGTAGGAGCAGTGAATACACCGCACCTTAAGTGCCCCTGCCCATTGAAACTAGCTTTAGTGTATCTGTCCGCTCGTACATTATATGGCAAGCAGTTTTACACTGACAGGAAGACTCAACGAACTACCAGTTTCAACAGTGCCCTGGTAATTCATTGAGAACTACAAGCCGACAGCCGCCAAGGCTGTTGGTACTTGTAGCTTCCCATTCACAGAACTTTTTGTGAAAAAATATTGCGGCCAGGCAGGCAGAGCTCTGCACGGCCACATTTTTTTTTCAAATTGTGACAGCACACAGGGGTAGAAGATCCCCTGCTTGCTGTCAAAAAAGGGGATCGGGACGGCTGGTGCATTTGCAACATGCAACAGAATGTATTTTGGTTTGTAATTGGTATGTACAGTACATGCTATGGGTTAGAAATATGAAGGGCCTTCAACAATGTGATAGGTTGGCAGGAATTTGTGTGTGTAATTTATGCTCCTAGAATGCCTGAAGGTGCTACTTGGAAGTTGGCCCTCTGTATGTGACCAGGCTGTGTAAAAGTCTCACACATGTGGTATTGCCATACTCAGGAGGAGTAGCATAATGTATTTCGGGGTGTCATTTTTGCTTTGTACAAATTTCTGGAAAAAAAATACTGTTCAAAATACTCATTATGCCTCATAGGTTATACGTTGGGGTGTTAGCTTTCCAAAATGGGACCATTTTGTGGTCGTTTCCATTGTCCTGGTGCTTCAGGGCCTTCAAAAGTGTGATAGGTAGGAATGAAATTAGATGTGTAATTTATGCTTCTAGAACGCCTGGAGGTGCTACTTGGATGTTGGGCTTTGGTATGTGGCCAGGCTTTGTAAAAGTCTCACACATGTGGTATTGCCATACTCGGAAGGAGTAGCAGAATGTATTTTGGGGTGTCATTTTTGCTATGTACATGCTATGTGTTGGAAATATCTTATAAATGGACAACTTTGTGTAAAAAAATATGTTTTCATTTTTTCCCCACATTTTCAAAAAACTCCTGGAAAAAAATGAACCATTCAAAAGACTCATTATATCTCATAGATTATACGTTGGGGTGTTTGCTTTCCAAAATGGGGTCATTTTGTGGGCATTTCTATTGTCCTGGTGCTCCAAGGCCTTCAAAAGTGTGAGACCACGTACATACAAGGAGACATGTCCGATGAAAACGGTCCGACGGACCGTTTTCATCGGACATGTCTCCTGGGATGTTTTGGTCTGATGTGTGTACACACGATCAAACCAAAATCCCTGCGGACAGACAGCGCGGTGACGTGGCGGTGACGTTGACGCTGCCACGTCCGCAAACCAGGAAGTAAAATGCTTCAACGCATACGTCAAATTCATTTCGGTCCGCTGTTTAGGCGTACTAACCAGCGGACATGTCCGACATGTCCGACGGACAGGTTTCCAGCGGACAAGTTTTAAAGCATGCTTTAAAACTTTTGTCCACTGGAAACCTGTCTGCTAGGCCGTACACACGATCGGATATGTCGGATATGTCCGCTGAAACTGGTCTGCAGACCAGTTTCAGCAGATATGTTGGATCGTGTGTACGCGGCCTGATAGCTGGCAAGGGACCGATGGCACATTTTCACCACTTTTAGAATGCATTAAAGACACTTTTGCAAAATATAAATTTTTTATGAATTCCAGGTTCTGTATTTTTTGCTTTTTGTTGCTACAATCTCCCCACAGAATGTTTTGTTAACCACCTATAGTTTATAAAATGGTAGTTATAGCACCTTGTATGAAAACATTGTTAAAGTAAAATTTCCCATTAATGACAAACATGATATACTGTGATTTTTCCAACAAAGAGCTATTCAAATCATGTTGTTTCCATTGTATTTGACTAGCAATTCAACGCTATACAAATTGTTTGAAGATGTCTGAATTATACCACCTATTGATATAAGTCAACCCCTGATTTATGACTTTGTCATCTACAGTTTAAAACAAAAATGTGTCACTTTAACAGCAAATCTGTGAAAAAAAAGATCTTTAATGTGTGGTTTGCGATTCCTTTATTCTATTTAATGGTACATTACAAGTATAAACATTCCTAGCAATTGAAACTCCGCTTCAAGACTCATGCAGCCTGATATGTCTTAACAAACACTGCTGAAATCTTACAAGCTTAGATATATATTATTCCCCTTATAGCCATGCTATGCCAATTTCCTCTGCGGTAGAATAAGCAATTTAACTCAACACATCATTGCAATTTTCTAGCTAGCATAGCGGTATCTAAACACTTTAGGTGACTTGTAAGTCTTGATCCACGGGATCTGTATTTCTATACACTTTTTCTATTCTATTATCTCCTATAAACTCAAGTAATTGCTACCGTAATATATTACAGGAGGACAAGTCACAATGCAAGGCTTTATTTTCTTCATATTTCACAATCTACGCTAGTAGATCTCTGCTGGTGACTTTTTTTAGAGCCATAAGGTTTCTTTAGTATCCTAAAAGAAAAGTCACAGACTGTAGCAAAGCAAAGCTTTTTTCTGAACACAAAAGAAGTGTTGTGTCGACAAGCTTCAATCTTATTTTAATGAGCAGAGAATGAAAGTAAAAGCTTCCACTTGTTCAGTCCTTATGACAATATGGGTGCCATGGTGCCAATCGAATCAAATGGATGAGATAATCTAAACAGACACAGCAGGATGTTATCTGGCATTACTCTGCAACAGGCTGCTAAACTTTGATGTAATCTTATTGTTTGACTAAGGAAATTGTTTTTTTTCATTTTATTTTTCATGCATTCTTAAATTTGTAAATATGCAGATAATTTAGCTTATCATTAAAGTAGTACTTTGAACAGGAGACAAGATAAGACAAAGACAACTTATTTTACACAGATAGGTATACTATTAACACACAGGATGACAATAATAAATAAGAGCACACAGAGCACAAAATCTTGTAAAGTGAATAGTTATTTGTATTTTTCGCCTTGCAGTTATAGCTCTCCTATTTCACACTAGTCTATTTCCACACCACAATGAGGGATCTACCCTAAGTTAATGCTACATGCAGCTTACAAAAATAAAAACAACAGCAACTTAATCATTTAAATTAATTGGGTATTTAAAGCGGATCTAAATTCTATTTGTCAAATCTCATAAAAGCCTAAAGCTGGGTACACAGTACGTTTTTTTTGGTTGCACAAAAAAAACTGACAGCTCCGGTTAGTTCAGCAATCTCCCCCCACTGAGCTGTTGTGTTGCGACAGAGCGACGCCCCCCCAGCCAGAACACTCCAATCAGCGCTCTTTGCCATTGACTGAGAGCGCTGATCGGGAGACAGTCAGCTGCTGGTTTTCCAGCATGCAAGTCTGACAGAAGACGGCTGAACGGTCGGCTTCTGTCGGACAGACCGGCATCCATGCGGGCCAAATGTCGGATGTTTTTATTTTATCTTTTAACCAACCATTGTCTCCCGATATTTGGCCCGTGTGTACAGGCTTTAAAGTGGTAGTAAACTCTGCTTTTTCATTTGTACCTACTGTACAGGTAAACCCAGTGCTGAAATACCAAATAGGCAGAGTAGGCACCGGCCTATGGGCCCCACACTGTTTAAGGGTCCATAAAAAACAAAAGTGCTTTGAAAAGTATTCATACCCCTTGAAATTTTCCACATTTTGTCATATTACATCCAAAAACGTAAATGTATTTTATTGGTATTTTATGTGATAGACCAACACAAAGTGGCACATACAGTAACTATGAAGTGTTAGGAAAATGATAAATGGTTTTCAATTCTTTTTTTTTTACAAATAAATATCTGAAAAGTGTTGCGTGCATTTGTATTCAGCACCCCTTACTCTGATACCCCAACTAAAATCTAGTGGAACCAATTAAGTTCAGAAGTCACCTAATTAGTAAATAGAGTTTACCTGTGTGTAATGTAATCTCAGTATAAATATAGCTGTTCTGTGAAGCCTTCAGAGGTTTGTTAGAGAACCTTAGTGAACAAACAGCACCAATGAACCAAGCAACACACCAGACAGGTCAGGGATAAAGTTGTGGAGAAGTTTAGAACAGGGTTAGGTTATAAAAAATCTCACAAGCTTTGAACATCTCACGGAGCACTGTTCAATCCATCATCTGAAAATGGAAAGAATATGGCACAACTGCAAACCTACCAAGACATGGCTGTCCACCTAAACTAACAGGCCAGGCAAGGAGAGCAATAATCAGAGAAGCTGCCAAGAGGCCCATGGTATCTCTTGAGGACCTGCAGGGATCCATAGCTCAGGTGGGAGAATCTGTCCACAGGACAACTATTAGTCGTGCACTCCACAAATCTGGCCTGAAGAGTGGCAAGAAGAAAGCTATAAGAAGTCCCATTTTCAGTTTGCAAGAAGACATGTGGGGGACACAGCAAACATGTGGAAGAGAGTGCTCTTGTGATATGAGACCAAAATTGAACTTTTAGGCCTAAAAACAAAATGTTATGTGTTGCAGAAAACTAACACTGCACATCACCCTGAACACACCATCCCCACCATGAAACATGCCTTTATTCAGCAGGGACATGGAAGCTGTTTAGAGTTGATGGGAATATGGATGGATTTAAATACAGGGCAACCTTAGAAGAAAACCTGTTAGAGTCTGCAAAAGACTTGACTGGGGCGGATGTTTACCTTCCATCAGGACAATGACCCTAAACATACAGCCAGAGCTACAATAGATATGTGCATTCCCGTTCGTACGAATGTTATTTTTATACGAAAATGTTAATTTTCGTACCCACGGGATAATGTGTACATACGAAAACGGTAAAGCACCAAAATACGAAAACGACGGGATAACGGATGAGCCGCATAACGAACGACCGCAAATACGAACGAACGATCCGACAGGAAAAAACGACAAAACGAAAACGGCAAAATAACGAAAATGAAATCTGTATCAAAAGATTTGCATTGTGTATTTTGTTTGAATCCATTTTGTGTTAGTTTTCAGTTGTATGTTCATTGTTCAATGACATCTATAACAAAATAATTTCATTATGTATATTGAATGAATTCCTTTTTCTGTTTGTATTGTGTATTCAAAATACTGAAGGCAAATCTTTTGTTATAGGTGTCATATCAACATACGAAAATAACAGGAAAAGGATTCAAATGCAAATCTTTTGTTTATCGTTTTTTTGAATGGCCAGAGAGTTAGGCTGGCCATACATGATACAATTTTCTGTGCAATTTTCTGTACAATTTTCTTTAGATTTACCTTTAACTATGTAGTGCAAGGGCCTGTCTGATTGCATACAATTGAAAGTTGTTGTTTAGTTTGACCTCATATTATATGGTTTTTGGTAAATCTAAAAGAAAATTGTACAAGAAAATTGAACATGTATGGCCAGCCTCAGTGACTGAAAGCAGCTTCTCTTTTGTGCTGAGTAGTGAGTACACTAGTACAGTAAAGCCAAATAAACTTTTCTGTGTATTTTCATCTGAAGGGAGATCAGTTGGCCAGACTTTTGAACCCAAAAATGGTTTTCTGATTCAGTTTAAAAACGAACAAATTTTCTGAGAACGATCGGAAAACGATCGTTTTTATGTTTGTTGTTAAAACAGTCTGACCCAGTGTATGGGGCTTAACAACAAATGTAATGGTTTAGATCAAAGCATATTCAAGTGTTAGAATGGCCCAGTCAAAGTCCAGACCTAAATTCAATTGAGAATCCGTGGCTAGACTTAACAATTGCTATTCAGAGATGCTCTCCATCCAATCTGACAGAGCTTGAGCTATTTTGCAAAGAAGAATGGGCAAAAATGTCACTCTCTAGATGTGTAAAGCTTGTAGAGACATCCCCAAAAATAATACTTTTTCAAGGCACTGTATACTGTATTAAAGAGGAGCTCCAGTCTCCCCCCTCCAAAAAAAAAATATTTTAAATCAGCAGCTACAAATACTGTAGCTGATGACTTTTAACATAAGGACACTTACTTGTCCAGGCATTTAACAAAGTTCTTCAATTTCCTAGTGTGCATGTGCGAGTTGCGCTGTACTTTGTGAATAATAGTCTTCTGGAAACTGTGATGTGTGTCAGAAGGTTGCGGGGGAAGGAAGGGTGGCTGAACTTTTGGCTCATTTGACCAAAACTGGGAATGGGTACCTGTCAAAACCCCCCATCAAGTGCCAAATGTGGCAGTGAAGAGGGGAGGATGCAAACAAGCAGAACCTCCCCTTTTGGGTGAAGTTCCGCTTTAATGTAATGTACCCCAAAGAAACTAATGTACATAAACCATAGACATAAGTGACAAGGACATTGCATTTAGAGCGGCCGTATAGCTACGGGCTCTCGCCCAGCAGTGCCGGCTTCCCGCTGTAAAATGACGGCGGGCATTCGGCATGTAGTTAACCACTTTAGCCCCGGACCATATTGCTGTCCAATGACCAGAGCACTTTTTGTGATTCGGCACTGCGTCGCTTTAACTGACAATTGCGCAGTCATGCGACGTGGCTCCCAAACAAAATTGGCGTCCTTTTTTTCCCACAAATAGAGCTTTCTTTTGGTGGTATTTGATCACCTCTGCGGTTTTTATTTTTTACGCTATAAACAAAAATAGAGCGACAATTTTGAAAAAAAAAGCAATATTTTTTACATTTTGCTGTAATAAATATCCCCCAAAAATATATAAAAACAAAAAATGTTTTCCTCAGTTTAAGCCGATACGTATTCTTTCACATATTTTTTGTTAAAAAAAATCGCAATTAGCGTTTATTGATTGTTTTGCGCAAAAGTTATAGCGTTTACAAAATAGGGGGTAGATTTATGACATATTTATTTATATTTTTTTTTTACTAGTAATGGCGGCGATCAGCATTTTTTTTCAGTTCTGCGACATTATGGCGGACACTTCGGACACTTTTGACACATTTTTGGGACCATTGGCATTTTTATAGCGATCAATGCTATAAAAATGCATTGGATTACTATAAAAATGCCATTGGCAGTGAAGGGGTTAACACTAGGGGGCAGGGAAGGGGTTAAGTGTGTTCCTATGTGTGTTCTAACTGTATGGGGGGGTGGACTTACTAGGGGAAATCACTGATCTTCTGTTCATACATTGTATGAACAGAAGATCAGCGTTTCCCCAGCTGACAGGACCAGGAGCTATGTGTTTACACACATAGCTCCCGGTCCCCGCTCTGTAACAGCGGAGCACGCGCCCCCTAGTGGCCGCAAAGTAGCGGACGTATAGCTACGGGCTCTCGCCCAGCAGAGCCGACTTCCCGCAGTAATATGACGGCGGGCGGTCGGCATCTGGTTAAAGCATATCTGCATTCCTTTTATTTTCAGGCTTTATTTTCACCTGGCAATCCTGCAGATAACACACTTTCTGCCCCAGAGTGGCTATGCCTTCTCACTCCACTGTATCTATAGAAGAAGCCATGGTTGTCAACCAAGCTCGGCTTCAAACATGTGATCATCCCTCAATTTCTATTATATGGGGGGGTGAGGGATTAGTAGTTTACAGAAGAAAGGTAGTATTGTTTGTTCTCTCAGTTTAGCTCAAAGGGAGTGACAAGAACATTGCATTTCTGGAAAGACGTGTATTTTCTGTACTTGCGGAAAATGTTCCGAAAGTTTCTTTCAGTCTCTTTAGTTCTGCAGCTTTCATGAAATAATACCTGGTTTAGCACACCTGTATTGGTCAATACAGCAACAGGAGCCAATGGTCAATCAAAGTCAGTAAGCTAATGAGGAGAGACAAGGGGCGGGGCCGAGCCACGGTTCCCTGTCTGAATGACCACACAAAGCACTGGCTCAGGTGCCCCCATAGCAAGCTGCTTGCTGTGGAAGCACTCAGCAGTAGAGGGGGGGCAGGATCGCAGGCAAGGGACCCGAGACGAGGAGGATCTGGGCTGCTTTGTGCAAAACCAGTGCACAGAGCAGGTAAGTATAACATGTTTGTTATTTAAAAAAAAACAAGACTTTAGAATCACTTTAATATCTTTGCACCTGCACTGTTATGGAATGATAGATGTCTACTAAATGTATTCCTGCATTGTCACACGCTTCCAGGATGAAGACTACGAACTGCCACGCTGACACAGATTTTACAGGAATGTTCTGTTGTTGTCCCTATCAGGAAACTGGTCCAGAGCAACAAAGTGAAGCCACTGCTGGTGGGAGTACATTCGGAGAAAAAGTGGTTGTAAGATCAGCAGCACAGAAAAGAAAGAATAAAAGGTGAAGACAGCATTTAAAAAAATATATATATTATTATTTATGATATACAGTGTTTTAGTGTTTATATACTGTATACTTTAGGAGTTATTGTTATCCTGATTGGGTTTACTTTTCAGTCATTGAAGAACAATATACAGTGCATCCGGAAAGTATTTACAGTGGTTCACTTTTTCCACATTTCGTTATGTTACAGCCTTATTCCAAGTTGGATTAAATTCATTATTTTCCTCAAAATTCGAAAAACAATACCCCATAATGACAATGTAAAAGAAGTTTGTTTGAAATCTTTGCAAATTTATTAAAAATAAAAAATATATAAATCACATGTACATAAGTATTCACAGCCTTTGCTCAATACTTTGTTGAAGCACCTTTGGCACCAAGTACAGCCTCAAGTCTTTTTGAGTATGGTGCTACAAGCTTGGCACACCTATTTTTGAGAAGTTTCTCCCATTCTTTGCAGGATCTCTCAAGCTCCATTAGGTTGGATGAGGAGCGTCGGTACACAGACATTTTGAGATCTCTCCAGGGATGTTCAATCAGGTTTTGGCTGAACCACTCAAGGACAATCACAGAGTTGTCCCGTAGCCAGTCCTTTGTAATCTTAGCTGTGTGCTTAGGGGCATTGTCCTGTTGGAAGATGAACCTTCGCCCCAATCTGAGGTCCAAAATACTCCAAAGCAGGCTTTCATCAAGGATGTCTCTGTACATTACTGCACTCATCTTTCCCTCGATCCTGACTAGTCTTTCATGTTCCAGCTGCTGAAAATATCCCCACAGCATGAGGATGCCACCACCACGCTTCACTGTAGCGTGTGTGGTTTCCTCCAACACTTTCCTTTTAGGCCAAAGAGTTTAATCTTTGTTCCATCAGACCAGAGAATGTTGTTTCTGAGAGTCCTTCAGATGCCTTTTGGCAAATTCCAGGTGGGCTGTCGTGTGCCTTTTACTTAGGAGAGACATTCGTCTGGCCACTCTACCATACACGCCTGATTGGTGAAGTGTTGCAAAGATGGTTGTTCTTCTGGAAGGTTCTCCTCTCTCCAGAGAGAAACACTGGAGCTCTGTCAGAGTGACCATTGGGTTCTTGGTCACCTCCCTGACTAAGGCCCTTCTCCTCCGATCGTTCAGTTTGGCCGGGTGGCTCGATTTAGGGAGAATCCTGGTGGTTCTAAACTTCTATCTACGGGTGATGGAGGCCACTGTGCTCACTGTGACCTTCAATGCTGCAAAAATGTTTTTGTACTTTTCCCCAGATCTGTGCCTCAATATAATTCTGTCTTGGAGGTCTACAGTCAATTGCTTGGACTTCATGGCTTGGTTTGTGCTCTGACATGCTCTGTTAACTGTGGGACCTTATATAGACAGGTGTATATAAAATGGGGGTGTCTGGTCGATGGCACTATAAGTGATAACCCTCTATCCCAATGTATATGAATAGAAAAGAAGAACAATGGTCAAAATGACTTTAGAGGCTGATTAAAAGTTATATAGACAGGTGTGTGCCTTTGCAAATCATTCCAATCAATTGAATTTACCACAGGTGGACTCCATTCAAGTTTTTTTTTTTTTTAATTTGCAAAGATTTTAAACAAACTTCTTTCACGTTGTCATTATGGGGTATTGTTTGTGGAATTTTGATGAAAATAATGAATTTTGGAATAAGGCTGTAACATAACAAAATGTGGAAAAAGTGAAGCCTGATAATTCTGATATTTAATGTATGTAAACGATGTCCCATAATAATATTGAAATATTTGTTTTGTAATGTAACAAAGCTATAATGACTTCATCTTCTACAACACCTAGGAGGCCCAAAAGTGGACTACATATGTTCGGGAGGTCAAAAGTATCAGCAATAAACTGAGTCACCTGCGACCACAATGGACGTATCCTGTTACAATCCCACACCATGTGAATAAAAGTACCTTCCGCCACTAGGCACTAGTAGGGTAATCTCTTCTGCCCATTCTATATAATCTATGTGGTGTGTAATACATTTGATGCAGGTACCTCAAATGTATTAGCTTATCCCGAGCAGAAATTACTGTACTGTAGCTCTGTAAGACGTCAAAACCCCCTCCCACTGAGTTTCGGTCAGTTCAGGAATCAGCTCGGTCCATTTAAGTCTCAGCTTTTCCTCCCTCGGCTGCTTCCTTCCCATGAGCACAGCATAATAAACAGAAACTTGTTTGGAGTGTTCAGGATCTAGAAGCAACCCTTCCAATTTAGTATTTTCCAAAGCAACAGGGCCCACCCCAAACTGTGCAAGAGCTGCATGTTTCAGCCTAGTGTAATGGAACTGCCATGAATCAGGAACACCTAACTCCCTCTTTAATTGCGAAAATGTTTTGAGTTCCCCCTTATCAAATAATTGATGCAGATAGACAAGACCAAATTTGGCCCATCCATGACCATCGTCCATCGTTTAATACCACTTACTCCCAGACTTTGGTGAGGGTGACTTAATAGGTCCTCTAGTGGGATTCTGAGAAAGCAGATGATCTCAGATTCTATGAAAATGTTCTAATGCACGGTGCAAAAGTATCTGATTGCAAGATTTAAAAATCCTCAGTTAGGCTGAGTGATGGCACCATAACCTATACATGAATCTGGGGTGTAACGTAAATCATTTGCTTTTCTATTTAGCTTAATGCACACTGGGCATCTAAAATGCTGTGTTTAAGGCCGCATACACACGGAGGGAAATGTCCGACGGACCGTTTCCAGTGGACATGTCTCCTCCGGATTTTCATCCGACAGCGTGTACACACCATCGGATCAAAATCCCCGCCGGCAGACAGCGTGGTGACGTGGCGGTGACGTTGGCGCCGCCACGTCACCACACCAGGAAGTAAAAAACGTCCACAAATGCGTCAAATCCATTCGACACATGTGCGGGCAGATATGTCCGCTGGTTAGTGTACTAACCAGCGGACATATCCGACGGACATATCTCCGACGGACAAATTTTAAAGCATGCTTTAAAATTTGTCCGCCGGTCAGACATGTCCTTTAGCCCATACACACTATCGGATTTGTCTGCTGAAACGGCCCGTCGGACCAGTTTCAGCGGACAAATTCGATCGTGTGTACGTGGCCTAAGGGTGTGTTTTTTTTATTCTGCCTCTAAATGCCCCTCTATCTTAGCCTTTGTGTCGATGCACACCTAGAAGCATGAGAGTTTTTAAAGGAAAAAAACACCATTACTCGCGCATTTAGGAGAGGAGCGTGTAAACGCTTGTGAATGCGCCTAAATATTAGGCACGTTTGTAGCTTAGGCGTTTATTTATTTCAATGGCCAGAATAAACTAATATTCTGGCAAGGAGCTGCTGGTCCATTAGTTTGCGAGGTGCAAGCAGGGGCTGGACTCATACATTTGCGTGAGTTTTTTTTCCCCAAGCACATGATTAGAGCCTGCGCCCGAACCCACTATCTTGTGACAATAGCGAATAAATATTTCCATTGTCTTCCAGCTTCTCCCAGAAGAAAAAGCCATTGAGGAACCATGCCGTGGAGCGGTGAGTGCCAGGACTGTGGAGCTGTGAATGCCAGGACCGTGGAGTGGTGAGTGCGGACCTTGGGGGGGGGGGGGTGCTTAGAACCAGCTGGCACTGCTGTACATGCAGGGACTGCAGCTTGGACGGCAAACTCTCCTCCTTGAACTCTGGACACAGAGGAAGCAGACCTGTTCTATGGTGAGCACAGAGGGGCGTCCTGGGCATCCAACGACCAGTGATCTACCAACACCCCCCTCCTCTGGGGCTCGGAACACCGAGCAACCCTTTGCTCACCACGCCTGCGGGCATTACGTCATTCTCTTCACCCACTGACCACCAGGGGGACAGTGTCGTAGAGTATGCTATCACAGTCAGCTGAAGGGCTCCGCTGTAGGGTGAGTGCGGAGTGGAGGGGCCCTTCTGCACCTCCCCCCCTCAAAATTCTCCAGCACCAGCCGCCACTGATTCTGGCTAATGGATTAAATGAATGCCAAAACAACTGATCAATGAAAATGTGCCTAAATGCATTTTAAGTGCTTAGACTTAAAGGGGTTGTAAAGGTAAAACAAAATTCCCCTAAAGAGCTTCCTTTACCTTAGTGCAGTCCTCCTTCACTTACCTTATCATTTCATTTTGCTTTTAAATGTCCTTATTTCTTCTGAGAAATCCTCACTTCCCGTTCTTGTGTCTGTAACTACACACAGTAATGGAAGGCTTTCGCCCCGGTGTGGAGAAAGCCTCTTGAGGGGTTGAGCAGGAGTGTCAGGACGCCCACTAACACACAGCTCCTTTCTATATCTGCAAAGTAGAGAGTGTCCTGACTTGCCTGCTTGCCCCCTCCCCCCTCAAGAGGCTTTCTCCACAACAGGGAGAAAGCCTTGCATTACGGTGTGTAGTTACAGACACAAGAACAGGAAGTGAGGATTTCTCAGAAGAAATAAGGACATTTAAAAGCAAAATCGAAGGATGAGGTAAGTGAAGGAGGAGTGCTGGGTGCTCTCCTACATTTATCACCCATGTAAGCATATCTGTTACTGCCAGCCTTGGAATGAAAGCTTGAGCATGTTTGCAAACATTAGCATTTTATTTCCAAGTTTCCTCCATTCTGAAATGTCATCTAGCTTTGCTTTAAATAGCTTCTAGTTCTCTAACTATTTTATGTACTTTGCTGCTTATTTGTTCTCTAGTATATCTCACAAGACAGACAAACGGGATCACAGCTGTTGCTTTCTTCATCTATTAGCTGTGATTAAAACCATTACAGTTTTCCTGGTGCTAGTCTTGAGTTTCAGAATAGATGTTGCTGACTTCTGTTATTAACAAGATCCAATAAAAGTACACCTCTTGGACATCTGTTTTTCAAAATGTTAGCTTTTTTTTGACAATAAAAAGCATCTAGTGATAACCTAAAGTTTTATAAAAACCCAACTGATTTTATGCATAGCAAACACTTTATCAAGTGTAATAAAAATGTCTTTACATAAAATGAGGGTATGGGCATCATCAGGATAGAAAGGAATGGACAGCAAAAAAATCCACACCGGCTACCTCACCTGTAGGCACTCAACCCCCCAATCCTATATATATACTTCAACCCTCTTCAATCCTGAATATATGCCAGCCCCCACACACCTGGATATATGTCAGCCCCACCCCCCCACACACACCTGTATACAGTGCAGAAAATAAGTATTTGAACACCCTGCTATTTTGCAAGTTCTCCCACTTGGAAATCATGGAGGGGTCTGAAATTGTCATCGTAGGTGCATGTCCACTGTGAGAGACATAATCAAAAAAAAAATTCCAGAAATCACAATGTATGATTTTTTTTAACTATTTATTTGTATGATACAGCTGCAAAGAAGTATTTGAACACCTGAGAAAATCAATGTTAATATTTGGTACAGTAGCCTTTGTTTGCAATTACAGAGGTCAAACGTTTCTTGTAGTTTTTCACCAGGTTTGCACACACTGGAGGAGGGATTTTGGCCCACTCCTCCACACAGATCTCCTCTAGATCAGTCAGGTTTCTGGGCTGTCGCTGAGAAACACGGAGTTTGAGCTCCCTCCAAAGATTCTCTATTGGGTTTAGGTCTGGAGACTGGCTAGGCCACGCCAGAACCTTGATATGCTTCTTACAGAGCCACTCCTTTTTTTTACCCTGGCTGTGTGCTTCGGGTCATTGTCATGTTGGAAGACCCAGCCTCGACCCATCTTCAAAGCTCTAACTGAGGGAAGGAGGTTGTTGCCCAAAATCTCGCAATACATGGCCCCGGTCATCCTCTCCTTAATACAGTGCAGTCGCCCTGTCCCATGTGCAGAAAAACACCCCCAAAGCATGATGCTACCACCCCCATGCTTCACAGTAGGGATCGTGTTCTTGGGATGGTACTCATCATTCTTCTTCCTCCAAACACGGTTAGCGGAATTATGACCAAAAAGTTCTATTTTGGTCTCATCTGACCACATGACTTTCTCCCATGACTCCTCTGGATCATCCAAATGGTCATTGGCAAACTTAAGACGGGCCTTGACATGTGCTGGTTTAAGCAGGGGAACCTTCCGTGCCATGCATGATTTCAAACCATGACGTCTTAGTGTATTACCAACAGTAACCTTGGAAATGGTGGTCCCAGCTCTTTTCAGGTCATTGACCAGCGCCTCCCGTGTAGTCCTGGGCTGCTTTCTCACCTTTCTTAGGATCATTGAGACCCCACGAGGTGAGATTTTGCATGGAGCCCCAGTTCGAGGGAGATTGACAGTCATGTTTAGCTTCTTCCATTTTCTAATGATTGCTCCAACAGTGGACCTTTTTTCACCAAGCTGCTTGGCAATTTCCCTGTAGCCCTTTCCAGCCTTGTGGAGGTGTACAATTTTGTCTCTAGTGTCTTTAGACAGCTCTTTGGTCTTGGCCATGTTAGTAGTTGGATTCTTACTGATTGTATGGGGTGGACAGGTGTCTTTATGCAGCTAATGACCTCAAACAGGTGCATCTAATTTAGGATAATAAATGGAGTGGAGGTGGACATTTTAAAGGCAGACTAACAGGTCTTTGAGGGTCAGAATTCTAGCTGATAGACAGGTGTTCAAATACTTCTTTGCAGCTGTATCATACAAATAAATAGTTAAAAAATCATAAATTGTGATTTCTGGAATTTTTTTTTTTGATTATGTCTCTCACAGTGGACATGCACCTACGATGACAATTTCAGACCCCTACATGATTTCCAAGTGGGAGAACTTGCAAAATAGCAGGGTGTTCAAATACTTATTTTCTGCACTGTATATGCCAGCTCCCCTCACACCTGTATATATGTCAGCCCCCCACACCTGTATATACGTCAGCCCCCCCCCCCACACACACACACCTGTACATATGTCAGCTCCCCACACCTGTATATATGTCAGCCCCCCACACCTGAATATATGCTAGCCCCCCACACCTGTATATATGACAGCCCCAACCCTCATCCCCACACACACACCTGTATATATGTCAGCCCCCCACCTGTATAAATTTCAGCCCCCCTCACACCTGTATATATGTCAGCTACCCGCCTGTATATATTTCAGCCCACCTCACACCTGTATATATGTCAGCCAACCCCCCTTACACCTGTGTTATATATATATATATATATATAGTCCCAGCCCATTTTCACAAAGCTGACATGTTGCTGACACAAAGAGGCACAGTACAGGCAGCTCACACAAGGGTTGCACATGCGCGAAGTAGCCAGAGGTGGCAGTAAAGAGCTTGACACAGAGAGCAGTGAGATCGTTTCTATAGTCCCCTTCACCCGTCCTGCCTTCTTCTGGCCCGGGTGGGCCCCTCGCTGCTAAATTGGCAGCAGCTCAGTCAAGGTGATATTGGGTGTCCCCCTCGGCAGCCAATCAGTGGGGATTGATTGTTTTGCTGTGCATGCTGGGGAGGGGTACTTAAGGAACAGACATAGTTGGACCGAGGTCGTCGGTCATTGGTCTGTCGTCCCACCAACTCGTGGCTCTCCGGGCCGGGGGTGCATACTCCTGCATTCCTGGCTCCGGGACCACGTTGGTCCGGGGTTGTGATCTGTTTAAGTAGGCCCAGTAGTCAGACTGAGTCTGCGCTTTCAAGGTGATCCTGTGCTGTCCGTTCTGGAGGGAGGAAGCCACTTGATGAAGGACCTATCTTGGAGAGGACCAAGCAAGAGGCTGGTATCTCGGGAGAGGCCTAGAAACTTCATCGAAGAATGCACCATATACTGAGAGGCTTAATGGTGATCGCCTATCAGACTTGAGTTCTATGGAAGTTAATCTGAAGAGATCCGGATGCTGAATCCTGTGCTAGGGATTCTGGACCGAAAGTGTCTCCATTTAAAGGAAGGTCTGTAGCAGAGACTGTTCTGTGCGCCATTCCGGCTGCTAGGCTGGTGAGAGGGACCTATTCGGGTGCGCAAAACCCACTCTGGCTAGAGTGGCAACGAGAGCTGTGTTGCTGGAAGCAGGAGTGTTTCCTAATTGAAATTACGCACCTGAACCTATCTACCTATTTACCCTTCCACCTCTTTAACCACTTATTTACCAAGTTCTGCAAATAAATCTTAGAAGTGTAAAGTGTGGACATTGAACTTTTTCAACTCTCATCTACTACCCTGGACGGTGAGAAGATAGAGGTAACATGCCGCCCGAAAATATTCAGCAGCTCACACAAGGGTTACACATGCACAAAGTAGCCAGAGGTGGCAGTAAGGAGCTCAATGTCTGAGCTCAATGACACAGAAAGCAGCAGAAGCTGTGAGATTGTTTCTGTAGTCCCATTCACCAGTACTGCCTTCTTCTGGCCCGGGTGGGCCCCTCGCTGTTAAATCGGCTGTACCCCCTGATGACGGCCGTGATCAAGTGTAATAAAAAGTCTAGTAATAATTGAAAGCCTAAATGTAGAAGTAGTGCTGCGCTGTGTATAAATAGGTGATAAAGTGCAAATGTGCTCACGTGACAGGTACACTTAAAAGGCTATAAATGAATGGTTAAAATCGCAACAATAAAATATAAATAATCAGCTGTGACAGTATAGACGATGGACTAATAAAATGTCCAAATACTGTGAAAAGTGTACCACAAAATAGTTGTGAGAGTAAAATCCTTAAAATGGTATCATCATGTGACATATGCTACCATAAATAGATAAATTCACACTTAAATTCCATAAAAATGAAAAAAAAATTAATACAAAAATAAAAAACGCAGTGCAGATAATGTCCATACGGTGCAAGCTGGATGGATGGCTGTGTGTACACAGTGATCAGGGTGAAGGTGCTGGTGCTAGTAGTCAATCTCTGGTATGGAGTGTTACTGAAACAACTTGACCCCATGTTGATGAGGACAAGGGCTTCTTCCCGATAACCCTGGCTATTGGTTGTTGGGGTCTGCTGGTGGGGCGGGCTTATCGGAATCAGCAGTAGAGTAACTTCATCATTGTTCCCCTGATGAAGTTACGTGACTGTAACGAACATGTGCAGGAACGCAGAGCACTGGAAGTGATATTGGATGAGTTTGCGACTCGTTTTTGATATGCCTGTCTGAGACTTCACATTGTGAGTACCTGTTTTAATTATTGCTGCTGATTCCAATAAATGTTTTAAATACTACACTATCGGGCATTCCTCTTTACATTGCCCCATGCCCCAATGTGAGGCTATCTGATACAGACACACAAGGGACACTTAAACGGGACTGTGATGCCAAAGTAAAGATACATACCAGCAGAGAAGATCCACGGTTTTCTTGTTGGAATTTCCAATTGTGTGTACGTGGCATTACTGTTATGGGGACAACCCAAATTTTGAGATTTTCTTTTACTTTCGCTTTCAAAAAAAGATATACATATATACTTTCACTTTCAATGATATGGGCAGGGCCGGACTGGCCTACCGGGATACCGGGAAAAATCCCGGTAGGCTGCCCGCCCTGGGGCCACTTTAAACTGTGGCTGCATGCTGCGCTGCGGGAGCGCTGTGTGTCATGGTCGGAACTGGATCCGTATGTTGTTGGCGGCGCTCTGAAGATCCCGCCCCCCTAGACCGGCTCATGTGATAGTAGATTGCATCTGTGTTCTGCCTATCACACAAGCCGGTCTAAGGGGCTGGGACCTTGTAACAGCGCTGCCAACAACACACAGACCCAGCTCCGACCGTGGCACACAGCAGGAGAATGGTGAGTCTGTATTCATAGGCACAGTCAGGCTGCAGTTATGAGCTGAGTGAGACTGTGATTATAGGCATAGTGAGGCTGAGTCAGGCTGTGATTATGGGCTGAGTCAGGCTGCAATTATGGGCACAGTGAGGCTGAGTGAGGCTGCGATTATGGGCTGAGTCAGGCTGCAATTATGGGCACAGTGAGGCTGCTATTATGGGCACAGTGAGGCTGCTATTATGGGCACAGTGAGGTTGCAATTATGGGCAAATTGAGGCTGCAATTATGGGCTCAGTGTGAAAGCAGCCTAAGTGTATTCTTTCTGTGAAAGATGGTCTCTGGTCACCAGAGTCCCCTGTCCCCTCCCACATTCCCAGGGGTCCCGTTTGAGGATTGACCGCTTTTAACTGGAATTTGCTTTTATATATATATATATATATATATATAAAGCCCTATCTGTCCTCTCTATATATAATACACTCTTCAAATGTGCATGGGTTTCCCTTTCACGAACAAGAAATTAATGACGTTATGATGTTGGGCTGGTATAATAATGCTATGGGGCTGGTATGACATAAATCCCCCTAACGGGGACACAGACAGCAATGCAAACCAAATAGGTGTTCTAATCCCTATCCACTCTATCCAGAACGAAAAAATCATTTTGCCTTTAGTTATGCAATAATTTCCCACATTGTTATCTGGCATGCAGATAATAAAAGTCACCATATCATCAGGGTGAGACATTATCAGAAAAGGAGGATGTATTACAAAACGGTCTAGTGTAAATGTCACATTGAAACTATTCCATTGTACTAGATTTGTTCAGCAGACTCTTGGAACACCACATCCAAAACACTTCAGGCAATATTTTAGTCTCTTGGCAACCATTTGTGTCATTTTTCATGAGAAGACACTAAAATTACTGTACTTAAAATAAAAAAGCATAGCTGTGGAACAAGGCAATTTGTATCTGTAGGAACGGTGAGAGACAATCTAACTTGGGGCTCAGCGTAGTCTCAGGGCCATAATATTTACAAAAAGCAAAGAGTACATTATAAGGACAGAAAAACAGGCGCTTGCTGAGAGCCGAAGGACACATTGGGAACATCATTACAGAGCCTATATGTATCCTTTGAGTTTTCGATACCCAAAGTTTTCATGGACATTTAAAGGACTTTGTACAGTGGTTGCTATTAATAAAATCTAAACTGAATTGGCATTATTCTTTCTTTACACAAACGTGATTTAATGGTCAGAGCATTTTGATTGGAAACCTCTTTTGTCATCCGGCAAGTACCCAGATAGCAAGCAATTGTGCTGCAAGTTTGAAAATGACTTGCTAACCTATAGCCAGCAGTGGCGGTGCGTGTATAGCGGGCGCTGGAGCGCCACCCCCTCTGACTACCGCACACGCCACTGACAATATACATAGATTCATTTGCATGAATCTATGTATTGCCGCCGATTCACCGAATATTCAGATGGCCGGCCCCTGGTGAGCGCTGGCCATCTGAATAACGGCGGCTGCGGAAGTGCCTATCAGAGCCAGCGGCTGTAGTCGGCTTCCGGATGCTTATCCTCGGGACGCACGGGGGGTGCGTTCCTTGGATAAGAGTTACAGGCGTCCCAGCCAATCAGGTTACCAGTAACCTGATTGGCTAAAGCATCAAGAGGGTGGAAGAACACATCGAAGAACGGAAGAAGCGCGGCTGACCCCAGAAAGGTAAGTGCCAAGCGGGGGGGTGCATTGATGGGAACAATGGCTACAATTGCTGGGTACAGTGGTGACGATTGATGGGCACAATGGCTACAATTGCTGGGCACAGTGGTGACAATTGATGGGCACAATGGCTACACTTGATGGGCACAATGGCTACAATTGCTGGGCACAGTGGTGACAATTGATGGGCACAATGGCTACAATTGCTCGGCACAGTGGTGAGAATTGCTGGGCACAGTGGTGACGATTGCTGGGCACAGTGGTGACGATTGATGGCAAGTGGTGACAATTGATGGCACAGTGGCTGAGTTTGATGGCATGGCAAAGTGGTGACAATTGATGGCACAGTGGTGACAATTGATGGCACAGTGGCGACAATTGATGGCACAGTGGCTGCGTTTGATGGCATGGCACAGTGGTGACAATTGATGGGCACAGTGGCTGCGTTTGATGGCACAGTGGTTGCGTTTGATGGGCACAGTGGCTGTGTTTGATGGGCACAGTGGCTGCATTTGATGGGCACAGTGGCTGCATTTGATTGGCACAGTAGCTGCGTTTTATGGGCACAGTGAGGCTGCAATTGTTTTTTTTTTTTTTGTTTGTTTGCACCCCCCCAAAAATTTTGATCACCAGCCGCCACTGATTGCCAGACTTGCCAGGCTTTACAAGTTTGTTGCACAATTGTATCAAGTCCAGATTAAATGACTCCAGATTACTTTGCAAACATTCTGCAAGTTTGTTGCAAGTTCTGGTTCAGTTATGTTGTGCAATAAACCTCCCATCACAGGGGGTCACTGTGGCTGACTTTTATGCTGTAGACTTGCAGAGCTCTTGCTGTAGACTCACCACTGCAGGAGTCTTGCCATGCAAATTTGATACAAATCTTAAAAGTGGCAACTGGAACTTGTGCTTCAAAATGTGCAGCAAATGAACAGACTTACAATTGAACATTTTGTGGCAAGTTATCCTTGCAATTTGGGTATTATATTTTTTTTACTATAGCAATACCTATTGATTGTCAGAAGTCTAAGGCCGCGTACACACGATCAGACATGTCCGATGAAACTTGTCCGACGGACACACCATCGGACCAAAATCTCCTCGGACCAGAACGCGGTGACGTAGAACACAACGACGTGATGAAAAAACGAAGTTCAATGCTTCCAAGCATGCGTCGACTTGATTCTGAGCATGCGCAGGATTTTGGTCCGATGATTTAGTGTACTAACCATCAAACCTGTACGACGGACAGGTTTCCAGCGGACATGTTTTCAAGCATGTTTTGAAACTTTGGTCCGCTGGAAAACGGTCCAATAGGCCGTACACACGATCGAACATGTCCGCTGAAACTGGTCTACGGACCAGTTTCAGCGGACATGTTCGATCGTGTGTACGCGGCCTAACTGATAAAACAATTAATAGACTGAGCCTGGGCAGCTAAAAGAAATTATGAGGTCCCATACAGAATACTTGACAGACCCCCCATCCCATCAGGTTTCTCACCCTACATCTGTCCAGCCCCCCCTGCCTGGGTGAGTGATGCCAACTATAGGTGGATACAGCTAACCCTCCCATACTGGGCCCAGGCTCCATTGGGTCAGCAGGGCTTGGAAGCAGGCAGTGTAGCAGATTTCAGGCTCCTAACCTGTCAGAGGATCCCAATTCAATCAAGCAAATTTGTTTTGCCATGCTTTGGGCAGAGATAGAGAGAGCTGTATGCTCTAATTAATCAAGGGCACCATCCATCAGATTCCTTTTGGTCCCATCAATGCCTCTCCCCCAGCAACTCACAATGTCTCAATGAGCGATGGAGAGTGGCTAGGATGAATATTCCAGGCCATCCTGGAAATTGTGTGTAAGGGGTAAGTGCAAGGCTGGTAACTGACCAACTGTGGGTGCATGCACTGTTTGCCGCCCCCCAAAAAAATATACAACCAGCAGCCATTGCTTTACACCCAGGCTGCACTCACAGTGGGGTCAATCAGATATAGCCACAAGAAACCTGACGGAGACCCAAATCTCTATATAGGTTGTCAGCCCTGTTTGAGTTCTTACCTGCTAGATTACACAAAGCTATCCCCTCTTATCCTCATAACATAAGCATGGGCGTCCGCTAAAAAAAATTTTTGGGGGGGGGGGGCGTTTCGGCAGTGGCGATACACAGTCGCATTTAACCCTTTCTTCAAAACTAGAGGGGGTTAAAAGCGCCCCGTTAGTGGATGAATAGCGAAGCTAAAATAACAGTAAAGTGCCGCTTTTTAGCGGCGCTTTACCGATAACACGGCCAGCTGGCAGTGTAAAATAGCTCTTGAGATAATTCAGCTTCACTCCATGCCCATATAAATATAGTCTAGAGAATGTACAGACCCCCCTTCAGCACAGATGGACCCCCCTTCAGCACAGACCCCCCTTCAGCACAGATGGACCCCCTTCAGCACAGATGGGCCCCCTTTAAGCACAGACCCCCCCTTCAGCACAGATAGACCCCCTTTAAGTACAGACCCCCCTTCAGCACAGGTGGACCCCCTTTAAGCACAGACTCCACTTTAGCAAAGATAGACCACCCCTTCAGCGCATACCCCCTTCAGTACAGACCCCCCCCTTCAGCACAGATGGACCCCCCATTCAGCACAAACTCCCCCTTCAGCACAGACGGACCCCCCTCCACCCATCCCATTCAGTACCTCAGATCAGCCATCAGCGCGGCACAGGCAGCAGGTTCCCTCCCCCTGTGTACACATAAACACTGGAGGGGGAGGTGGCTTCAATCTGCTCGCTGTGCCTGTGTGACATCCGGTCCGGGACTGCTCAGACAGCCCATGGCCACGAGACTCTTCATTACCCTCTCGATTTTCCAGGGGGGGTCAATTGCCCCCCCTTACGCTATGGAGCGGAAGCCCATGAACATACGGGTGTGCTGTGCACAACACTATTTGGAATTTCAGTGCAGCACAGGCAAGGTTGTCACTACAGAGGATTACATGGGGAAAAGGCACAATGTGCAATTTATAACCTTGTCTAATGCCGTGAACACACGATCGGACATTCCGACAACAAAACCGTGGATTTTTTTCCGAAGGATGTTGGCTCAAGCTTGTCTTGCATATACATGGTCACACAAATGTTCTCAGAAATTCTGAACGTCAAGAACGTGGTGACGTACAACGCTACGATGAGTCGAGAAAAATTAAGTTCAATGATTTCAAGCATGTGTTGAATTGATTCCGAGCATGCGTAGGATTTTTGTGCGTTGAATTGTGTACACGCGGTCGGAATTTATGATAAGAACTTTTGTTGTTTGAAAAATTGAGAACCAGCTCTAAAATTTTTGTTGTCGGAATTTTCCGACAGCAAATGTCCAATGAAGCATACCCACAGTCAGATTTTCCGACAACAAGCTCCCATCAAACATTTGTTGCCGGAAATTCCGACCGTGTGTACGTGACATAATGCCGCGTACACGCGATAATTTTTCGGCATTAAAAAAAAAACAACGTTTTTAAAAATGTAATTTAAAATGATCGTGTGTGGGCTTCACATCGTTTTTCATCTTCTGAAAAACGACCCAAAAAAAATTCGAACATGCTGCATTTTTTAAGCTCATTTAAAAAAAAATTAGTTTTTTGGGTTGTAAAAAATGATAGTGTGTGGGCTAAAACAACGTTAAAAACAACGTTTTAAACCCGCGCATGCTAAGGAGAAAGTTATGAGATGGGAGCTTGAATGGAACTTCCCCTTTAGAGTGCCATCATACGTGTTGTACGTCACCGCGCTTTGCTTATCATTTTTTTAAAACTATGGTGTGTGGGCAATATCGTTTTTAATGATGAGGTTGGAAAAACTTTGGGCCAGATTCACAGAGCGATTACGCGTGCGCAACTGCTGTTGCGCGTGCGTAAGTCTAAATGTGCGCGTGCGTATAGTTGGACGCGATTCACAAAACAATATACGCCAGAAATCTACGTTTTTTGGTCCGGCGTAATTGAGTTAGACATTCGCTTCCCTTCGCGCAAAACTGCGCTAGACACACCATTGATTTGCTAGTCAAATATGCTAATGAGGGAGTTACGGGGATCCACAAAAAAACGCAGTTGCTGCGCAGGCTACGCGATGTGCGCAACTGCAAAATGTCCTGTCTAAAGTTAGAGCCCATAAAAGCTGATCTAACTTTTGAAAAAAAGTCTAATTGTCAGATAAAGCAACACCGTTATTGAGGAGCAGACCACACACACGTGTTGCACTACAATTTGACTGCCAACATGCTAGGGGCATCGTCGCTCATAGCTGCACTAGTGAATATAGATGACCAAAGAAGGAGGAGGGCACGGAGGATGGCACGGGAGAGGGTATACCGCACCCGCATACACCTGTTTGGCATGAGTGATTCTGAGGTGTATCGCATCTTCAGATTCCCCCCTCATGCCATCCTGGAATTAACCACAACCCTGCAGGAGGACATCACCAGCCCAACACAACGCTCACATGCAGTGCAGCCACTGGTGAAGGTCCTGGCAACACTCCATGTCCTTGCCAGTGGCTCTTTTCAGCGTACAAGTGGAGTGGTGGCTGGGATGTCACAATCCTCCATGAGCAGATGTGTGCACCAGGTTGTCCCTGCAATCCTCACACGCTTGGCCAACCAAATCATCAAACCCACCACTGAGGAGATTCGAATCAAGGCAATGGCAGATTTCTACCGAATTGCCAGATTCCCACGCACTGTGGGGGCCATAGATTGCACACATGTGGCACTCCAGCCCCCCCATGAGACCGAGCACATGTACCGCAATCGGAAGAATTGGCACTCCATCAACGTACAGGTGATAGTTGATGCCCAAGGCCTCATATGGCACGTCCGTGCCAAACACCCAGGGTCCAGCCATGACAGCTACATCTACAATCAAAGCCACATCCGAACAGAATTCGAACAGAACGTGTATGGGAACACCTGGCTGGTTGGTGAGTGACATGGGAGTCAGGCATGACTATCCCCTCCCGTGATGCACAACAGAAGTGGCACATGCATGACTAACATTCTCCTGTCTTTTCCTTTACAGGTGACTCTGCATATGCACTGGGACCCCATCTCATGACTCCTATCCGGAACCCCCAAACCCCAGGAGAGGAACGATACAATGAAGCACACATCAAAACCCGTGCAGTGGTGGAGCGCACCTTTGGCCTCCTGAAGTCACGTTTCCGATGCCTGGATAAGTCAGGGGGTACACTGTTGTATTCCCCAAACTTCGTGTGCCATATCATCGCTGCATGTTGCATGCTACACAATCTCACAGTGAGGAAGGGCCTGCAGGTTGAGCTACGTGATGATCTGACCCCCCAACCAGAAAATCAACCCCTAACCGAGGATACCCCGTCTTCTGAGGGAAGAGCAGTCAGGAGGCAGCTCATATTGGGCATCTTTGCACGTTAAACACACACATTAATCATGGCACAATGAGAATGCATGCATGCACACCACTGTGGTCCCTAGCACACACACCCCACATCCTCATCAAATTGGATTGGCACCAGTCCACCATGCAAGACTGGTGAGCAGTAACGCCACGTCAAGGCTCCAATTATGTCACTGTACATTCATACACCATTCACACGGACCTGGGAATCACTTCTCCCTGGTCCTGGGGAACCCTTCTCCACCAAAATTGAGGGTGACACCCCTTTTCCAGCAGGAATGTCACCCCCACATTCAAACATCATTCACAACCCAAAATATGCCAAAAAAGTCAAACAAACAAAAATGCATAAAAACAAAAAATGCATAGGAAAAAAAAAATGCTTAGAAAAAACAAAAAAAAGCAGAGAACAAAAATAAAAAGCTTTCAAAACAAACAAAAGGGGGAAAAAAAAATTATTGTCCTCTGCCTGAGCCACGCCTGGGGCGCCCCCGGCCACGGCCCCGGACCCTCAGGGGAGACGCATGGGGGAGGGGAAAAGCCGGGGAAGGAGGAGCAGCCCCTGAGATCTGCCCACCTGGCGGCCTGCCCTCCAAGGCCACGGCTATTCTGTCCAGGGCAGCACCAAGTGTTGCCGTGTTGCCCTGGATAGCCTGGGTAAGGGCCCTCACATCCTGCCCAACGCCTGCTGCTGTAGTTTGCAGGTCATTTAGGCAGGTTGTGGAGGCCCGGGAGTGGGAGTCCAGGTTACCCAGGCTATCATTAATGGAGGACAGGCTCTGATCCACCCGCCCCATAGTCTGGCAGAGCTGTCTCAGAAGGCGGGTCTGGGTGGCCAGGTTCCTTCTCAGACAGGCGGGCATGAGATTGGGCGCCCCCCTGGTGCTTGGGGATGACCTCCTGGCTCCAGCTGATGGTTGTGGCCGGGGAGAAGGGGAGGCCCTTGTGAGGGGAGCCATGTTGGGGGAGGAGGGGGGGGGGCTGACCCTTAGGGAGGGCAGGCTTCTTGCAGCCAGAGGGGAAGAGTCCGCAGAAACCAAAGGGCCAGTGCCTTCCATGGACTCCTCCTCCTCATGATTCTGCTCCTCCTCATGATCGTCCTCCGCATGATCCTCCCCCTCCTCTTGTTCCTCCTCTGCGGACTCTGGCCTTGTTGGGGGGGCCTCATTAGGCTGCTGTCCTGGGGTTGGAGCGGTCAGTCCAGATGGCCCTGCACCCTCCTGCACAGCTGTGGATGACACAAAACATTCACAGGTTGGAGGATCCACACACTTGCCACATATTCCCTTTCACCCCCTCCCCCACACATGCTACACACCTGAGAGAAATAAAAACCTTACCTGGCACCGCGGGGACCGGACTTGTGTCAAAGCCTGGCAGGCCCTCCACTTCATGCCGGTGAAAGGTCAGGGCCACCACACGCTCCGTCTCAGAAAATCTAACCCGGCATGGTGGGCCCCCTCCTGTGCCCCTGGCATGGGCATTTATTGCGGCCAGTTTTTTTTTCACCTCACGCCGGAGGTCATTTATTTTCTTTTCTATCCCAGAGCGGGTCCGTGTCTCCCCCTCCCCCGATGAATTGACCTGCTCTGTGATCATATCCAAGATCTCCCTCCTCCTGGCCGGGGTGGTGGTGGCACTCTGCGGGCCGTGGAGAAAACGCCCATAGTCGGTAATGGCCCGGGCAAGAATTCTTTTTTCCCCCACAGTAAAATTGAGCTTTCTTTTTCTCTCAGTCATACTTCCAAACAAACTCACTAGCAGTCACCAAAAATCTGTCACAAATACAAGCACAACCAATCAGACAAGAACACACACAAAGAGAAAAAGAACAGCCAAAAATCACACTAGCACTCAGCAAGAAACACACACAAAAAAATCAGATGAAAAAATAAAGCAAGAAAACAAACGCTCAGAAATCTATCAATCAAACAAACAGTCTCAAACACTTATCAAAATACACTTTCACAAAACTACCAACAAGCACAAGATCACACAGAACACTAATCTCACAACTACAAAACACACTCTAACGAACAACAGAGCAAAAGCACTTGATTCAATGGGAAGGGACACAAAGGGATGTACTTTTGCAATGGAAGGGCGTTTGTGTGTGTCTATTTATGCTGTCTGCGTAGTTCACAACATTGCCCTAGTCCATTTCCAATTTCAATGATTGCGCCGCTCCCGAGTTGTGAGCATGCGCACAACGGAGCTGACATGGTTTCCTTCATGCGCGCATGCGCGAGTCGGCCGGCCCTTCATTTGCATGGGGTCACGGCTCATTTCAATGTAACACGCCCACGTCCCTCCCAATTTGTATTACTCCTCCTTACGCCTACGGAAAAAACCTTACGTTTGCGCAAGCTCTTGCGTAAAAGCTACGTGAATCGCCGGATTACGCGGCTAGATTGCGCAAGTCTAACGGAAAAGTGGTGCGCTACGCCGGAATGATAATGCGCCGATCTACGTGAATCTGCCCCTTTGTTTTTTCTACATGCTGAAAAACAAAGTTTTTTTTTATTGCCGAAAAACGATCATGTGTACACGGCATAAGAGTTCAGAAAAAAGTGGGTGGGGAGCTGAAGTTACACTTTACAAAGCTCAGTGAGGGGAGATCTGCGAGCTGATTGGAGGAAGGGGACACATTCCCCTCCACACAGCACACAGGAACAGAGCTTAGGCTGTCAATCACCTGGTGGTCCCTCCCCTGTCACCATTTTTCTCTTGGTGTCAGGAACAATTGTCAGAAGTGATTCGTGCAAATAGCAGAGGAATGAAGCAGCAGACAGAAATTACACTTTACTTACTATAGAAGGACATGCCTTGTTCATATTTAATGTTTGAGGTTTACAACCACTTAAAGCGGAGCTCCACCCGCATTTTTTTTTTTCAAAGTCGGCAGCTACTAACAGTGTAGCTGCTGACTTTGAATAAGGACACTTACCTGTCCTAGGCGCCCGCGCTGATGGCCCCCCCCCCCCCCCGATGCCGGTCCCACGATCGCTACGGGTCCCGCGCCACCATTCACACTATGGGAAACAGGCAGTGAAGCCTTGCGGCTTCACTGCCCATTTCCTACTGCGCCTGCGTGAGTCTCACGCTGGCTTGTGAATGGGCGCGCTGCTCTCTGAGAACACACACAGTTCCCAGAAAGCAGCGCGCCCCATTCACAAGGAGAAGGAGAAGAAGAAAACACACCGCGGTGTGGAAGAGGCAGATTACGGACTTCCGCATAGCAACAGGTATTCCGGGTGAGTATTTTTATTTTATTTTTTCACGTTTTTTTTTATTTATTTTTTTAAAACTTTTGGCCAAATGTGGTTTTCCTGGGTGGAACTCCACTTTAAAAGCCAAACTCTAGGCTCCATGCCCAACCCCCAAAAATTACCCCCTTTGTGCCCTACCAGTGTTTATCTTTTTTTTTTTTTTTTCACCACCAAAAGAGCAACTGAGTTGGATAGGCTTTTTGTCCTGCTCCAGCAATGACCTACCCAGAACTGAACCAGGACTCACTGACTCACCTTACGGGTTTCAATGGGCTTTATTAAAGAACAGGGGCAGTATAATACTACAAGAAAATTCAGTGTAACTGTAAATGTAAATTCAAAAACCATTATGTACACAGTCAACTTTACCAAAAAAAAGCCTAATGCCGGGTACACACCATCACTTTATGTGATGGAAAAAAACTACGTTTTTAAAAACGTCAATTTAAATGACCGTGTGTGGGGGAAAACTTTGTTTTATGTCTTGTGAAAAACGACAAAAAAAATTGAAGCACCCTGGCCAGGGTGTGTGCGTGTGTGTTCCTGACTCGGAGACCACGTTGGTCTGGAGTACATTCATCTGTTTAGTGGATCCAGTGAGTCGACTGGATCCCTAATTTGCCAGATGGTCCTGGGCTGTCTGTCCAATAAGAGAAAGCCGCCTGATGAGGAACCTGTCCAGGGGATACCAAGCACGAGGCTGGTGTTTCAGGAGAAGCCTGTCCATTTGTCAGAGGACAACTTTGGTTCTGAGAGGCTGGACGCAGGTCGCCTATCAGTTGCTGATCTAACCAAAGCCAATGTGAAGGAGAACCGGGTGCTGAATCCAGTTAAGAGGAATTTTGGATCGAAATTGTCTCCAATCTTCAGGAGGGTCTGTGGCAGAGACTTAATCCTATTCATCCGAGTGACACTCTGGCTGCCAGGCTGGTGAGAGAGGCCTGTCAGGATGCACTATACCCACTCTGGCTAGAGTGGCAAAGTAAAGTTGTCATAGGGAGCAGGACTGTTTCCATACCCAGTTACACCTGAATTTGCTGTTTCCTATTTGCTATCCCTTCACCTTTTCCACTGTTTATCGTTTTTACCCGGCTGGGTAATAAAAAGCACAGAAAAGACATCTCGTGTGTCGTGTGGACATTGACTTTACTACAGCTCTCATGCAATACCCTAGACGACGGACATACAGAGGTAACTTGCCACCCAAAACAAAACAGTAGTTCCTCCGGGGTAGTGCTACAAAATAAAAAAATAAAATATTCCATTAGTCAAATAAAAAACACTTCAGTTTATACCTGTGTTTTAACTGCTTGCCGACCAGCCACCGCAGTTATACAGCGGCAGGTCGGCTCTGCTGGGCGAGATCACGTAGCTATACGTCATCTCGCCGAGCGGCCAATAGGGGCGCGTGCGCGCCCCCTGCTCGCCCCTGACACAGACGCGTGTAAACACACAGCTCCCGATCCTGTCAAGGGGAGAAATACCTGACCGTCTGTTCATACAATGTATGAACAGCAATCAGTCATTTCCCCTAGTCAGTCCACCCCCCCTTCAGTTAGAACGCAACCAGGGAACATACTTAACCCCTTCCTCGCCCCCTAGTGTTAACCCCTTCCCTGCCAGTGGCATTTTTATAGTAATCAATGCATTTTTATAGCACTGATCGATCTAAAAATGCCAATGATCCCAAAAATGTGTCAAAAGTGTTCGAAGTGTCTGCCATAAAGTCGCAATACCGATAAAAATCGCTGATCACCACCATGACTAGTAAAAAAAAATATTTATAAAAATGCCATAAAACTATGCCCTATTTTGTAAACGCTATGGGCCAGATTCAGGTAGACTTACGACGGCGTATTAGTTTTACGTCGTTTGCGTAACTTGTCCGTGAATGGGGCTGGACTTAAATTACGTTCACGTCGAAACCAGTGAGTCTTAGCGGCATAATTTGGAGCATGCGCACTGGGATACGTCCACGGACAGTGCATGCGCCGTTACTAAAAAACGTCATTTACATGGGGTCACACTTAATTTACATAAAACACGCCCACATCAAACACATTTGAATTTGGCGGGCTTGCGCCGGCCCATTTACGCTACGCCGCCGTAACTTAGCTTGGTTAAAGCGACACAGTGCCGAATTGCAAAAAGTGGCCTGGTCTTTGACCAGCAATATGGTCCGGGCTGAAGTGGTTAAATTGGTTGTGGCCCTTATTTATAGGTATAAATATTAAGTGGCAGCCACATCCAAAAGTGCCAGTGGTTGGGCTTCATTTATTCTCTCTTGTTATCTTTAGACTGATCGCCTAATACCACAGGTTCCACTTACTCTTTTGTGAGCTGGGTGGTCCTCGCTGATGCAGAAAGCTGATGGCATAATACATGTACATAATATAACCGAGTACTAAGATTTGTAGGTAAAGTTGCTCCAGGGTTAATCCGATTGTCTCTTGGGGGATCAGGAAGGAATTTTTTCCCCTCCTGTAGCAAATTGGATCATGCTCTGCAGTTGTTTTTTTTGCCTTCCTCTGGAACAACTGTGGGTATGGAGTTGGGGGTATGGGATTGTACTGTGTTTTTAATATTGTTTGTTTATTTTTTTGTGGTTGGACTGGATGGACTGTTTTCAACCTGACTAACTATGTAACTATGTAAATATGTAACTATGTAAATATGCATGCAGATATCAGCACAGCTCTTTGTATCAATACACAAGGAATAAAGGGCACCCAGGTGGCGAACTCTCAGGGGGTTGGTTGGCCCATGAGACAGTGCAGTCTCAGTATGTCCACAGTCTTCCCAGCATGACTAGACCTGGAATGCTAAAATACTGTGGGGGACAGCTTTAAATTAAAGATGAGCTTGAACTGCTTGTTTTAACAATTCCTGCTTTTTAACTACATGCCGACCGCCCGCCGTCATTTTACGGCGGGAAGCCGGCACTGCTGGGCGAGAGCCCGTAGCTATACGGCCGTGCGTGTGCCCGGCGGGTATGATCGCCGCAGGGCACACGCGATCGCTCGTTACAGAGCGGGGACTGGGAGCTATGTGTGTAAACACAAAGCTCCCGGTCCTGTCAGCGGGGGAAACGCTGATCTTCTGTTCATACAATGTATGAACAGAAGATCAGTGATTTCCCCTAGTGAGGCCACCCCCCATACAGTTAGAACACACCCAGGAACACACTTAACCCCTTCCCTGCCCCCTAGTGTTAACCCCTTCACTGCCAATGGCATTTTTATAGTAATACAATGCATTTTTATAGCACTGATCGCTATAAAAATGCCAATGGTCCCAAAAATGTGTCTGAAGTGTCCGCCATAATGTCGCAGTACTGAAAAAAAATGCTGATCGCAGCCATTACTAGTAAAAAAAAAAAATATTAATAAAACGACCCCCTATTTTGTAAACGCTATAACTTTTGCGCAAACCAATCAATAAACACTTATTGCGATTTTTTTTTACGAAAAATATGTAGAAGAATACATATCGGCCTAAACTGAGGGGAAAAAAAAATGTTTTATATATTTTTGGGGGATATTTATTATAGCAAGTAAAAAATGTTGCATTTTTTCAAAATTGTCGCTCTATTTTTGTTTATAGCGCAAAAAAATAAAAACTGCAGAGATGATCAAATACCACCAAAAGAAAGCTCTATTTGTGGGAAAAAAAGGACGCCAATTTTGTTTGGGAGCCACGACCGCGCAATTGTCAGTTAAAGCGATGCAGTGCCGAATCACAAAAAGCGCTCTGGTCATTGGGCAGCAATATGGTCCGGGGGTTTAGTGGTTAAGAAAAGCAATAGTCTGGAGTTGGGCATTAACATATTCTTATAACAGAATTTATGGTGTACATTGCACATTATGAAGAGAGGTAGAAAGTTGTGAAGTACTTGTAAACCTTATACCCCAACATTGACCTTAGGTGGCAAAATGTATTATTAGCAGCAGTCTACGAAGAGTGTGGTAACAAGGAACAGACGCCAAAGTATGCAATTCTGTTTTAACACTTTTCATGTGCCAAGATATTGTCGAAGGGCCGCCTGTTGTCCATCTTACAAAATCACAAAATTTGTTATTCATTTCACAGAACAAATGTGATTTGAAATGTCTCTCCTGGACACAATGCAGTGTAAGTTGTTTCCATGGAAACATATATCACATGGAGCAGATCAACATGATAGAATGGCTTTATTTACTGATATATGTTTTATTCTCTGATTACAAAGTGGATCCGTGTTGTTCTGTCTTATTTGTAACACCCCCAGTGGTTCCTTTTACTGTATATGCACATTTGTTTTGTCTAATGAAAACCGTGGTTTAAAAAGAACTCTACCAAGGATAATTTGCAGCTAAACAACCACCTAACAGGGCCCCTGTGTTACTTCACAAAATATCCACCACTCCTTCAGTGAATAAACACTTGTGCCTCTTAACAGTCACACATGGAACATTTTAAAAGAGTGTTTCAATAGTATGACACCTTCTCATTATGATTCAATAACCGTAAATGGTGGGGATAGGCATAGATATCCCATACCTCCAATAAATCCCAGTGATCTTAAAGTGGTGGTAAACCTCAGTCATTGAATCTGAGCAAAGCACAAAGTATATATGCAGTGTTTACTTATCTTACTCCAGAGCTCTAAGTGTTGTTTCTCTCTGATGCTTTGTTTCTCTGTTATTAGCATGAGTCTCTTCTGAGAAGTTTTTCCAACACATGAGATACATTTCTGTCGGGGGGGGGGGGCTCAAAAGGGAGCTTGTCTATTCAGAACACAGTTCTTCTGCTGTATGAAGGGGGGGTGTGCCTTTTCCTCAATCAGCTCTCACATAGTGTAACTGCAATCTCTCCGCCCCGTCCTCTGTGCTCCTGACAGATGAAGAACATTTTTTAACACTTTTCTACCCTTTTGAGAAGGCGTATAAGAGGAGAGGACTGTAGATAAACAAAAAAACCTAAGTAGTAGGATTTGTCACACATGAAAAATTTAAAAAGAGTGTTTCAATGGTATGACACCTCCTCATTATGATTCAATAGCCATAAATGGTGGGAATGGGCATAGATATCCCATACCTCCAATAAATCCCAGTCATCTTAAAGTGGTGGTAAACCTCAGTCATTGAATCTGAGCAAAGCACATACAGTATGTATGCAGTGTTTACTTATCTCACTCCAAAGCTCTAAGTGTTGTTTCTCTCTGGTGCTTTGTTTCTCTGTTATTAGCATGAGTCTCTTCTGAGAAGTTTTCCCGACACATGAGATAAATTTGTGTAAGGGGGGCTCAAAAAGGAGCTTGTCTATAAAGAACACCGTTTTTCTGCTGTATGGGGGGGTGCCTTTTACTCAATCAGCTCTCATATAGTGTAACTGCAGTCTCTCCGCCCTGTCCTTTGTGCTCCTGACAGATGAAGAACATTTTTTTAACACTTTTCTACCCTTTTGAGGAGGCGTATAAGAGGAGAGGACTGTAGATAAACAAATAAAACCTATGTAGTAAGATTTGTTTAATCTCTGTGTATCATCTGAGGCTTTTCACTTCACTGAGTATATGTGAGGGTTTAAAACCACTTTAATCACATGCAAGTAAAATAAATAAACAGCAATTTTACTTGTACATGAATGATTAGATAATAGAAATCAGCAGAGCTTCCACTCCAATCTAGAGCACATGCACTTGCAGTGCACAGTATATTTGCCTTTAGTAAAACAACCTCCCATGATAATAGAGGGGAGTTCAGGGACTTCAGAAAAATCACCAAACTGCCCCTAAGCCCAGGTTCAACTGAACTCGCACGGCTTTCTTACCCGCCCGGCAGCCTGGATTTCGGCGGCGATTTCAGAGACATTTGTGCAGGTTTCTGCACAGATGTCAATGTAAATTACGGCCCCAAATCGCAAAAAATAGTACAGGAACTACTTTTTTAATTGGTGCAGCGCCGCAGATGCGGTGTCGCACCGATTAGGACGGTGCCATTGCCGACAATTGCCGGCAGATGCTGCCGATTTGAGATGTGATTTGACATGTCAAGTCGCATCTCAAATCGTACCTAGTGTGAACCAGGGCTAAAAGTGATTTTAGCATCTGCAATGTTCACTTCACTGGGTGTACAGTATGTGAGGGTTTACAACCACTTTAAAGTAGAATGGGTACAATTAAAAAATGATTATGGTTGTCCGCTTAGTAAGATCAGTTAAACTCTTTAACAGATATTCTTCCAATATCAAAATATGACACATAATTATCAGTTAGATAAGTTTGCAGTTAGAAACATAGCACATGACAGCTTGTGCAATAAGGCTTTGACAATAAAATCTATAAACCGATTGGTTACTATACACAACTGCACCAGATTCAGTGTGCACCAGTTTTAATAATGTCGCGTACACACGATTGGATGGTTTTTCCGACGGAGGTTTTTCTCAAGTTTGACACACGGTCACACAAAAGTTCTCTGACCATCAAGAACGCAGTGACATACAACACTATGACGAGCCGGGAAAATAAGGTTCAATGCTTCCGAGCATGCGTCGGAATTTTGCGCGTCAGAATTGCTACAGACGATCAGATTTTGCAATGGGATTTTTTTCTGTTGGAAAATTTGGGAACCAGCTCTTAATCTTTTGTTGGCGGAAATTCCGATAGCAAAGGTCTGATGGAGCATACACACGGTCGGAATTTCCGTTCAAAAACTCACATCAGACTTTTGCAGTCGGAATTTCCGTTCGTGTGTACGGGGCATATGTCTCTCCAATGATGTGCTAGAGTATGATTGGGGCTGTTTTTCCCAGTGGTAACCTGTGCAGGGATATTGCTTCTTTAACCACTTGCTTACTGGGCACATAAACCCCCTTCGTGCCCAGGGGAAATTTCAGCTTGCGGCACTGCGTCGCTTTAACTGACAATTGCGCGGTCGTGCGACGTGGCACCCAAACAAAATTGGCGTCCTTTTTTTCCCCACAAATAGAGCTTTCTTTTGGTGGTATTTGATCGCCCGTGCAGTTTTTATTTTTTGCGTTATAAACAAAAAAATAGCGACAATTTAAAAATATATATATTTTTTTTACTTGTTGCAATAATAAATATCCCAATTTTTTTTTAAAAAAATATATTTTTTTTCTCAGTTAAGGCCGATACGTATTATTCTACGTATTTTTGTAAAAAAAAAAAAAATCACAATAAGTGACTGCTTTGCGCAAAAGTTATAGCACCTACAAAATAGGGGACAGAATTATGATTTTTTTTTAAATATTTTTTTTTTACTAGTAATGGCGGTGATCTGCGATTTTTATTTTGACTGCGATATTGCGGCGGACACATCGGACACTTTTGACACAATTTTGGCGCCATTCACATTTATACAGCGACCAGTGCTATAAATATGCACCAATTACTGTATAAATGTGACTGGCATTGAAGGGGTTAACACTAGGGGGGTGAGGAAGGGGTTAAATGTATTGCCTGGGTGTGTTCTAACTGTGTGGGGGGAGGGGGGTGACTGGGGGAGGTGATCGATGCTGTCTCCCTATGTACAAGGGAAACAGCACCTGTCACCTCTCCCTGACAGGACATGGAGCTCTGTGTTTACACTCAGAGCTCCATGTCCCTGCTCTCTCACCGACGATCGCGTGTACCTGACGGACATCGCAGCCGCCGGGTACACGCATCGAATCCTCGGTGATGCGTCGGGACTGTTTTTCCCCGCCGCGCGCCACCCAAGCAAATCACGTCCAAAGACGTGACCCCGGCGCCTCAGGTCCGCGCTGCTGACGTATTATGTCAATAGCGCGGACCGGAAGTGGTTAATCACTTCAGACCCGAGGACGTCCCCCAGCTGCAGGCATCATTCAGATATCGCCGTCTTCAGCCTGCCGATTCCGTGCACCAGAAGAATGATCAAAGCGGTGGTTCCGCCACTTGATCGTTCTTCTAGGCAGCGGGAGGGGACGCCCCCCCATTCCCGCCGCCATCCGGTGCTTCTACGGGCTCTCCCATGCCGTCGGGGGCCCGGAGAGCGAATCGGCCGGCACTCGTTGGTGAAGCATAGAGATGACTGGTGACCAGACGGTCACAGTCATCTCTATAACCGTCGGAGGACCGGGCACAACGTTATGATGTCACGCCCGGTACCCAGAAGTAAACAAAGCCGCTATCGGCATGTAATCGTGATTTTTTTTTAAGCCTGTAGGAGAGATGTAGGGTCTTATTGACCCCACATCTCTCCATAAAGAGGACCTGTCACAGTGATTCCTATTACAAGGGATGTTTACATTCCTTGTAATAGGAATAAAAGTGATCAAAAAATAAAATGTAAAAAAAATAAAATGAAGTAAAAAAAACAATTTTTTAAAACGCCTCTGTCCCGGTCGCTCGTGTGCAGAAGCGAACGCGCATGCAAGTCCCGCCCACATATGTAAACACCGTTCAAACCCCACATGTGAGGTATCATCGAGTGCGTTAGAGCGTGTGCAACAATTCTAGCACTAGACCTCCTCGGTAACTCAAAAATAGTAACCTGTAAAAAAATGTAAAGTAACCTGTAAAAAAATGGAGATTTTCAAGTACTGAAGTTTGGCGCCATTCCACGAGTGTGCTCAATTTTAAAGCGTAACATGTTAGGTATCTATTTACTCGGCGTAACATCGTCTTTCACATTATACAAAAAATTGGGCTAACTTTACTGTTTTGTTATTTTTTAATTTATGAAACTGTTTTTTTCCCTAAAAAAAGGCGTTTGAAAAATGATTGCACAAAATACCGTGCGAGAAAAAAGTTGCAATGACCGCCATTTTATTCCCTAGGGTGTCTGCTAAAAAAAATATATATAATGTTTGGGGGTTCTGATTCATTTTCTGGCAAAAAAAAATAGATTTTTACATAAAGGAGGAAAGTGCCAAAATAGGCCCGGTAACAAAGTGGTTAAATTTATGTTTTGGATAATAACATCCAGGTAATGACAGTATGCAAGTGAAAATGTAAATCGTATACAGTATAATATATAGCTAATTTCATAATGACAAAGTATATATCAGATAAAAAGCAATATACAAGTCCTACAGAAAGGTGAATGTCATCTACGCAGATTTTATATGGCTAATGTACCTGACATCTACAGTATATTTATTAAATAGTAAAACCTGCTTGGTAGAGCTGAATGCATGAAACAGTGTTTGGTGTTTAACTAATTGAAATTCAGACACTAGAGAATTCACTAAAGTTTATAAAGAAACAGTTCTTCCCCAGGGCGATCACATTCAAGCATGAAGTGTGCCAGTTGTTCTGGAGTTGCAAAGCACACTTGAGTCACAAAAATTTCACATGTTTAAATAATTAATTTTAATGTACTTTTGCTTGCTATTTATATCCTTGGGATAAATTTATATTCATATTCATAGAAGCTGCAACCTCTACAGTAAAGTACTGTAGGTTTTGGAAGTATGTTATGACTAAGTGCAACTTTTCCATATACAGCAGGGGTGCCCAACCTTTTGAAGCACAAGGGCCACGACTTGCTACCTGGTCGTGGGCCACAATGAGTGGAGCAGGTGGATGGCAGGTCCGCGTGCGCTCTGCATATGCAGAGCGGACATGGACACAGCCCACTAAACTCTTTTTTTTAGCAGATAGGATTGGAGGTAGGACATAAGTCGGTTCACATCTCCTACTCCTTGGTGAATGGAGGGTCCAATTGTGTCAGACTGACCGTGTGAAAGGGGTCCAAGGCTGCTTTCACACTGATGCGCTGTGGTTTACCCACACCGTGGGTGCAACACAGTGTACATTTGGCTTTCCTTCACTTTACAATAGATTTCTATTATATTCTGCAGGTTTGGTGCACTTTCAGAAAACTCACCAAACTCGCAGGTAATAACAAAAGTCTATGGCCGCGTACACATGATCGAATTTATCTGCTGAAAACGGTCCGACGGACCGTTTCAGCAGACAAATTCGATCGTGTGTACGGGCGAGCAGACAGGTTTTTCCAGCAGACAAATTTTAAAGCATGCTTTAAAATCTGTCTGCTGGGAACCCGTCCATCCGACATGTTCGCTGGTTAGTACACTAACCAGCAGACATATCTGTCCGCACATGCGTCGAATGGATTCGACGCATGCGTGGAAGTATTTTACTTCCTGGTTCGGTGACGTGGCGGGGTCAACGTCACCGCCACGTCACCGCACTGTCTGCCGGCGGGGATTTTGGTTTGATCGTGTGTACACGATCAAACCAATATATCCCAGCAGACAAAACCGATCAAAACGGTCTGTCAGGGGTGGGCGTGGCTTGCGCGCGAGCGAGATGGCAGCCTAGACACTGAGCTCCAGCCAGCCGGAGACAAAGCGACGACCATCGGACAGTTTTCCGGCCCTACCGAGACTCCTATCCGCACGGAGGTTACCCTGGGAACGTGGAGAAGCGATGTCCCGAAAAAGAAAAGACGATCGCTTCATTCAGAAGCTTACGGCCTTCTCGTTCAGGCCGGCGCTGAGGGGAGAACCTCAAGATGGCGCCGACGGCACCTCGCGGCGCGCCGCCTATACAGATCTCCCCAGCAGCGATCCTGATGGATGCACGGAGGGTCTATCGTCCCCACCCCTGGTCGGCACCCCACCGCTATCCCCTGACACACGGAGCCCGGCGAAAGCGCGGATGCGCTTGGATGTTCCAGCACCACGCCGCAAATGTGAGTACCACTGCACGAGGCACTGACGCCATCTCCTCACTGCAATCTTCTATCGCAGCCTTCCCAACCACGGGCCAGCCAGTTTTAGACACCACAATGAAGGACATGTTGATGCTCCTCCAGTCCTCATTAATGTCTAACCTCTCATCTCTGATTCACAAAGTCTCTGTTGATGTGCAACATATGGGGGACAGGGTCTCTTACATGGAAGAGAAAATGGAGGAAATGCACTGATGTTGTTAATAGTCTGGTTGACGCCAATGAGGTTCAAAGGGAAGACACTGACTGGATCAAATCTAAACTAGCGGACCTTGAAGATAGATCCAGACGCAATAACATAAAATATACGCGGCGTCCCAGAATCTGTACTCCCAGCTGACCTCCGCTCATATACAAATACTCTGTTTTCAAATTTACTGCCTGACCTGTCCCCATAGAACTGACCATAGACCGCATCCACAGACTACCTAAGCCGCGCCATCTTGCTGACACAGTTCCAAGAGATGTACTGCTGGCGCATTCATTTCTACCAAGCAAAAGAACAGATCCTGGCCAAATCCCGTGAACTTAGAGACCTTCCCGCTCCTTATCAGAACATACAACTGTATGCAGACCTGTCCCAATTTACACTCCAGATGAGAAGGAAGCTGAGTACCGTGACCAAAGCCTTATCAAACCACAAGATAGTCTACAAATGGGCGTCACCCTGCCACTATCTAGTGACTCACAATGGCATTCCGCATACCATATCCACTATGGAAGGGGGCACCAAATTGCTACTGTCATGGGGCATCATTCCAGATCCTCCAAATGCTTACGCTGATCCACGGGGAAAACCTCCCCTGCCCCGCAGGAACCCCCGGAACAATCCTCATACTGATGACCACCACCCAGATAATTCGCGCTGATTCCATATGCCTGTTCCTGTCTACAGTAGCCCACCGTTTAATCCGGCTGGCTGCTCGTTATGCTCCATTTGTTGCACCACTGCTCCTTGAGCCTGAACTGTACCCCAAGTTTGCTCAGCATCAGGATATCCTCCGATTTGCTGATTGTTATTT